>WURS02249291.1:0-19451 GCA_011762765.2 Rhinocypha anisoptera | reverse complement strand
ACCGGTCGTAATAAAGTGTTATTTGTGGAATTGCAAAGTTTCATTTATCCTATCCATCATGAAGGAGTTCCACAGAGAGGAGCCGAGTATGATTTCCTAAATCACTTAAATCCAATAACTCTCTGATCTCTGAATGGAATATGATCCAAAAAGTACAACATCAGAAGTTAATGAAAAAGTACACAACTGAGTGACAGGGTAATTAAAGTGACCTGCTAAGACTAAGTATTTCAAAAGAACACACTGAATATAGTCCACATAAAGAATTGCAAATGAAAAATCTTTACACAAGATGGAAGCTTTGTGTGCCAGAAGCAAATCAAAACATCATTTACATAAAAATATCTGAAGTGGTTGGAACTTTTTAACCAGAATAAAACTATTAATATGGTTGAAACTTGGATTCACTGTTACAGACAAGGATCTAAACAAGAGCCTAAATGGTAGACAGAAGCCAGTTGTTTGACACAAAAGAAGTTAAGTTCTGTCAGCCAGAAAGGTCATTGAATCATGAAGGTCAGTGTTTTCAGGAGTGAAAGGTAATTTGTTTGTTATTTCATATAGGTTAAACAAAATGGGGAATATTTATCAGGCAAAAACACTAGACGAAAAATTCACAAGGAAATACTTGGTTTGCAGAAGAAAAAAAGTAATTTTTCAGCAGGACAGTACACATGAACTTCTGATGATGAGAAAATTGGAAGATTTAGACTATGAAGTAGATATTGTAACATCCACCTTATTCCCCATATTTGGAACTCATATATGTATTTCACATTTATCTCTAACAAAATTTAAAATTAACCTTCCTGGCCAGCAATGTTCTTCCAATAAAGGGATTATTGAAACTATAGAGGGGTATTTTGCAGATCCTCAGAATATTCACTACAATGCTAAGATAATTGCCCTCGAATATCATTGGAATAAGTTTATTGGACCCATTCGTGCCAGAGCCCTAAACTGGTATACAGTCCCTGCAACACAAGTGTTCAAAGAGAAATTTTGACCACCTCTCTAAGGAGCTTGATTTCAGAAACGTTTGAAATGAAGACGTTCGCAGGCATAAATTTTCTGCCCTTGGACCACCCTTGAGACCTTTTCTCAGCAAAAGGGCATAGGTGACCTCTCCTGCGGTCGCATAAGCAGTCCCTTTCACAGCATGTTTCCATGGACAAATTTGTTTACACGCCATGGTTTTTCAAAAGAAATTTATAATTCAAATTCTACTGATATAATGTTAGATTTGAATATTTTGTGATTCACTGTGTGTGTACAATTTTTAAATGAAATTCTATCACCAAAATCAACAAAGATCTCGTACAGAAGACTCTTGTAAGAACATCAGTGGTTACTAATGTTTAGTTACTATATTTTTCACTCAGGCTAAAATTATATTGCTTATTTAGTCTCTTTTGTTATAGAATGAAATCTCTCTCCTCAGGCTTTTTCCTACCACAAGTACAGACCCAGGTTGCGTATAGTTAATAGTTTTTGCAGTTGAAACAGGATGAATATTAAAATAAAATACTCATTTTTGAGAGTTTCACTAATAGTCTTATGGCCATATATGCTGTAGACTTACATGTATCTCGGCACAAAAATCCCAAATATTACTTTTCATTATTTTTAGGGATGGGCAACTCGAATAGTCGAATACTAGAATAGCACGAATAATGGAGAGTACATGATATTCGATAATCGGGGAAGAAATAAAAATGTTTCTCGAATACATGGTTTTGAAATTTTAGCAGTAATTGGCATTAATATGTACTAGCTTTGCCGAAATCTAGATTCAGTTACTGATATTTTTTTATATTTTCACTAAAATTTACTAATATGATTTTACAAGTTTGAATTATTCAAGCTCATACTATAGAAGATTACCGAAAATAAATTGAACATTCTGAAGTGATTTGTTTCAGTTCATTTCAGTTGAACAGGCAATTTAGTTGTGTACTCCATCATGTCTCTAAATATATGTAAGTACGAAATGAAATAATTCAATAGCTAGAAAAATGGGAAAAATATTTTTTATCAAGCATTTTGAGATATTATAAGAATTTTTATAGATATAAGTTTTATTTAGTGTGTATTAATAATACAGTCATAACAAGAGAAACTAACAAATGAGTAATGATTAACACCTCGACGTTCTGTACATGTTTGGTGAGAAAAAGCACACCATCACGAGTTTCAGAATTCTTGTTAGCGTGATAAATAAGAGATTTTTGTAAACAGTGACTTATTTAAAATAGCAAGTGAAGTCTGGGACTATTTCAGCATCTGCAAATGTAATGAAAATTATGCTGTGTGCGAGTTTTGCTCGACTTAAATATCTCAAGGAGGAGTATCCCATACTACTGGCACCTAAAAGCATTATGGAGAGATCATGGAAAATAAATTGGAAGAGAACTTGACCCAGAGCATTGAAGTGCCTTCTAAACATGCAATGCTGGCAGTCAGCAAAAAATTAGTCATGATTTCAGAGATCCTGCCTAATGTAAATAGCACTTTGGAGGAAATAAAAAAAGAACCTTACCTCATGTGACATGCTAATAAAGTGTAAAGGAAGACTTGTACTTTTCCTTGATCAAGCGATGCTAATATGTAGAAGAAATTGTAGCACATACATTAGCAACACTTCTTAATCCTCATCTGAAAGGCAGTGTGTTCAAGAGGTCAAAAAACCTTAATCTTGCGAGGCAAAATCTGATAAAGGAGGTCCCAGCCGATTAAAGGGGGAACAGCCGGGGAAGATTCCTTATCAAAGGAGACTATGGTGGCAAAAAGTCCAAAATATGACTTTCCTCAATTCAACTACTTACGTAGATGACTATTTTTGAGACCAACACTACCTTATCAGTTGACACCACATAAGTTAAAACTATTAAACGAAATCTAGAGTTAATAACAACTTTGTTTATTAGGATTGTAGCTATGCTGAAAGAGGAGAGAATTCTGTCCAAGGGATGCATGGAATTCGGACATAGTATTCAAAGTTGATGTCAAATCAAGCAGCCAAACAGAAACCTGAACAATCTGCAGAGGAACTAGTGGACAGTTATTTGAGTGAACCTCTTATTTCACCAGATTCAAATGTGTTAGACTTCTGGAAATGTGATGCACTCTACCCAGACCTTAGAAAAGTTGTGAAAAAATATCCAAGTACACCAACGGCCACTGTTTTTTTCAGAGATTATTCAGCACAGCTGTAATAATTTGTTATAGTAAAAGAAACTGTTTGGACCCTGATCGGGTGAAAATGATTGTGTTTCTCAATAAAAACTTGAATTTAGAGCTTTAAAAAAATTAAACATATTATAAATGTCTCAAGTCCTACTTAAAACTGCTTCACATATAAATTCTTGTGTTATTACCTGTTTTAGATTTAATAATTGTTTAATGTTCAATAGATAAGTAATTGTTATTGAATTAAGAGTGCACTGGATGCTGTGTGTAAGAAAAATGCTTTATTTCAAGTTTTATTAATTAAGGAAAAATAAATGTATTGATCATCAACAAATTAAAACACTAATTTCTCATTAATCTTCGATAAAGTGTATGGAAATTTTAGTTGCTGAACTATGGCTAACCTAATTAATTTTATAGTGTCCAGATGGTCATTAATACATTTCCATCTAAAATTTAGTCTTAAATGAGGTTGGGGAAAACTGAATGCCTACATTATTTGATATTCAAGCTCAACAACTGAATTTTAAAAACAGTAAATGACCGATCTCTAGTTACAATAACTTGAGCAGTGCATCATACTGCTACTGGCATGACACTATTTGTAAAGTACTTGATGTGTGAAAAGAAATGTCCTAAAGTAAAATATAACATACCAATTGCCAGATATGAGTACCACATCAATGGCCTTAATTGGGCATCAATAGCAATAACTATGTGAACTCAACAGGTCATTTCTTTACTCTTGAATAGTTTGAGTATTATGATTAATTTTAAAAATAATATTATATCAAAATAAACATTGATGCTTTATCATAAAATTGTAGTCTTAAATATGATGAGTCTTAACTGAATGTCTACATTATTTGATATTCTAGGCAAAATTTGGTATTCAGGTTCAATTTTTTAATTTAGAGAAAAGGATATTCGACCCATCTCTAACTATATCAACACTCAATACAAGAATTTAAATATTATGGCAGAATATCATTTAAAAATGGTATAAGCTCAGCAAAATGGAGTAAATTCAGTTTTTAAATAATGCACTGGACAAACAAAAAACTGACCGCAGACAAGTTCAGAGGAAGGGACAGCCAGAGTGACCAAGGGTCAATTAACGGCTGCCAGGGGCTGAGGGAAGGGATCAACACTCCACAGAGTTGCGTCAAAACGGGATGAAAATATACCTAGGATGGTTCGCATCTAGCTAAGACACAGCAACCCATGTGTGTCATTTGTAGTGAGGGGAGAGTACTTATATAACAAAAAAGGGTCATTCATACTGGGGGATGATTCTGAACACCCGATATATCAGTTGTTCAGCACGAAAGGGTAAAGTAAAAAAATGTTGAGTAATTATGTAAATTTTAAAAAATTTTAACCACATTTTTAAAACGGACTACAAAGTACGAAATAATTTCTCTTAACTTCGTACAGATTTATAAACCCATACAGATTCACAACCCCATACAGATTGTCCTGAAAATTTGTGATTGTAAATTTTAATAGTTTTGAAAATAAATTTAAAATGAAAAAGGTGGAGTATATATTAATGCGATAATTGATGCATAAATAGTTCACCTAAGTCTACGTGTACATTTTCTCAACAACAGTAACCCTCAATAATCCCTACTATTACTGATTGAATGCACCCCACGTTTTCCGTTTTAAATTTTACATTTACGTAATTTCAAAACTATTAAAATTCACCATCACAAGCTTTCAGGACAATCTGTGTGGTGTTGTGAATCTGTAAGAGGATAAGAGAAATATTTTTATACTTTTAAGTCGGTTAAAAAAATGTGATTATTTAATTTTTTAAATTTAAGATACTACGCATCATTACTTGACAAGCTGAAGGCAGAATTTGCTGAAAAATGGCCACATTTGCAGAAAAAGAAAATCCTGTTTCACCAAGACAACGCACCACCTTACACCTCAGCAGTTGCCATGGCGAAAATCCACGAATTATGGTTTGAACTGCTTGAACATCCGCCTTACTCAACAGAACTAGCCCCAAGCGACTTCTTTTGTTCCCTCATCTAAAAATTGCACTCAGAGGACAGAGATTTTCGTCAAATGAAGAGGCAATCACCTTCGTGAACAATTATTTTGCAGAGAAAAATGCTGAGTACTTTTTGGATGGGTTACAGAGACAGGAGCATCACTGGGAGAAGTTTGTAGAGTTACAAGGAGACTATGTTGAAAAAATAAAAAAAAAAATTCGAAAAAATGTCTTGTATCTTTGTTGGGTCGGAAATTTTTTCGACCACCCTTGTTAGTATAAAAGTCACAAATTTTATTTTAAAAATTATTCGTATTGTTACAAATTAATAATTTATCTGCTTGAATAATTTTATAATATTTGTTCATCTTCAAAATGAAATTCCACATTTAGTGACAAGAAGTGAATACAACACCTACTGCCTCCATTGTGGCATTGTGTACTGACCATTTCTGCCTTTGGATGATAGTAAATTTGAGTTTCATCTTATATTAGCTTACATATAAGCTTTCCTAAGTGTGGGAATATTTTTCACTGGACCCCAAGAATAACACAAGTGCAGTTTATGTGTACTGTCGTGTAAAAATATCACATGGAAATGTTAAGTCTACTTCACCACCATTAAAGCATCTATGCACAAAGCACGAATTAATTTACAATAAGTGTGAACAAGAGCAAACATACAGGAAGTTGCAACCTGATCTCTTTATTATTTTCATTACTTTTTAAAGTTGTAAGATTTTGTTTATTCTTTAAATCTAACATAAATTATAGGATTGGGAAATGAATGAAGGTCCGAAATGGAATCCAGGATCTTGATTCGATAAAAACCTGGATCCACTCATCCCTAGCCTTAACATATGACTGCTAACAGTTATATTATCTTCACCTGGTTCTATTTCTGTGTGGTTCAATATGAGATTTAATGTGTTTCATAAGCCCAAAATACAACCATACATCTATTTCCTTGTCAATTTCCTCTTTGTAGAATATAGCTTTGGCATTGTATTTTAAGGGTTTGAATGGTGTAGTGATCCTTAACATCATCACTAGTCAGGGCAATGATGGATGCCCTTGGCCCATGCCAGCTAGATCAGAACTAGTCAGACAAGGTTGTCCTTGTAGTACCAATTCCTTAACAAGGTAATTGCAAAAATAATAGGATTTACAGATGATCAAGCTCTAGTTGCCACTCAATTCTAGGATTAGACATCTTGCTGACAGCATTGCAGGATGAGTGTGAGAGGTATGGGATGAAAATCATACATGATAGATGCTGTACCAATCAAAGGTAGGTTACTGATTGACATTATCAATTACAACTCTAGGTATATCTGAGCCTTTGGAGACCTCTAATTTTTGAATAAGCTATTTTGTGTACTTTTATCAGTTTTTCGTATACTTTCTGATTGTCTTAGTTCCACCCCAATTGGAATATATTCCAATTCCACCATACTACACCTGAAACTGCACAATTTGTGCATATCTTTTTTTCGATCTATTTCCTAATATTCTAACATTAACAACATTTATCAATTCTTAATATGAGGGAAAGTCAATACCCAGCTAACACAAAAGATTTATTACCCGATTTTTACCCCTTAATTTAGGGAGTAGGTTGATTGTAAATGATATGATTCTTACCCGTTAAAGGGTAAAATATCTGTAATGAAAATGGTGAAAACCAGTCTTAAATTTCACCATTTTTAGGGTTAAATCAAGGGTCTTACTGTGTGGGTCTGCTAGTGGTCACACTCACTGTGACATCAGCCAATTAAAACATGGCAGCACCCTTGGAGATATGCTTCTTAGAAGAGTAGAGTGCATTGATATGATTTTTAAGTAATGAAGGTTGATTGTATACATATTGAGAATGAAAGTAGTTTGCTCATAACAAGTAATACAGAATGAAAATTTTGGTGCATAACTGATTCAGCTTACTCCACCAAAAGACTATGATTGCACTTGATGTGGCTGTTATAGTTAGCTGGTGTCACACTGAATGTAACAACTAGTAGACTAGCATGGCAAGCTTCCATGTGCCTTAATACTGTGTCATAGCAGATCACAATGTGATTTACAGATTTTGACATAATTAGAATTACTTTGTGACTCACCTTTATGTTTCTCCTATCCACTCTTCCTATCTTCTTCATCAATCTCCCCAGAACTTCTTATACTCCCTTACCATGTCCAGTGCCTCCTCGTATATCTTTCTTTCAGTCCATTTCTCCATCTCTATCCAAGGCCTCCAATCAATGCAAAGACAACCCTTTGAGTGCCATGAAACAATGTATTGTCATTTGTGGTATGTGCTTGAAGTGCCTATAACGATATATCTTCATATGGCACTCAGAGGGTTAAACTATTACACTTGTGTTTGCATTAGAAATTGCTAGAAGATGTGGCTACACTAGTGTGCCAAATAGCCATACCTGTGTAGACATTCGGCACTGCCATACAAATGGTCTTTATGGCCAGCCGGTCAGCCACACTGGCCTTTTACCACACTTAATGTGTATCCACTTGCTCTAGAGGGAACAATTGGATCCAAATGCAATAAGAATGGAGTATCTACTTTCAGAAGCAGAAAGATTCATGAAGAAATATTCATAAATAAAAAAATTATTAAAAGGTACACAAAATTCCAGAAATATCCATGGCAATCGTGGGATCACCCACAAAAAAATCAGTGACACTACAGGGTTAAGAGAAGAAGGCAGTTTTTACAAATAATCTATTTAGCTCAAATGTAACTATATTAGACATGATACAATATAGGTGAAATTACAAGTAGAATAATGGGGCACTTATAAAGTCCCCTTAACGGAAAGATATATCTTGGGTCCTTTTTCCAGTCTTGATGGTCAGTTGCTGGCTGATACAGGGTTACTGTGGCACAACTGGTCAATCCTATCAACTATAAAGCCAAAGGACTACTGCAGGGTGGATTGCTAGATTATACTATGTCACTTATAGGGGAATTGAACTCCATCAACAAAGTTCAATTTCCCCATTAATAATGTGATTTTGCCAAGTTGAACCGAACTCCATTGAAATAACGCATCACTGTATAAGTAAAAAGCCAATCAGATGTAAAAATCGAAAAATCCTGTGCACAGTATTTTGGGCATGATAAGGTTGATGGACTTCATGTCACAAAAACAGCACAACTGATTACCACAAGATGCTTAGTAAACTTGCACTATACAGTATGAGTAATGAGCCTCCTCACACACAATGTTGATTTCTTTGGTGACATTGCCCACTTAAACACTGTAGATGTGACACAGCAGCACTTTTGAAGGTTTTTAGCCCACAGTACTGGACTTCCCTCATCAACTCCATCCTCACATCTGGTAATTTCAATTTTTTTGCACCTTGAACCATATGATATATGGTTCCTTGCCAAGTAGTACAGCAGGAGACCATGCAGTTAATTGGAATATCACCTTAATCTAAGCTTTTATCGGCGATGAGTTTTCCCTGTCTCTCTGTTATATCATTGATTAGAATTTTCCAAAATTTATTTGGCTTCATATTGCTAATTTGGATCAGTCTTAAATCCTAAGGTCGTTTTGATAAGTGAGGGTAGATAAAAGTACAATCAAATATACCTTACATTTATTTTACAGAGATATTTGGAAGTTTATATAGAAAAATAGCCACCATAGAACCAAAATTGTTTTCTCTGGCCTAGCTGTAAACACGGAAGGTAAAATCATATCCTTTTAAATGTTTTTCGAAAAAAAGTTTTCAAACACCACCAATATCGAAGCAGTCGAAATTAATTGAAATCGATATATACGATATGTATTATATACTATACCGGCAGAAAAGCGGGAAAGCTGTGAATACAATGGCCGTATTTGATGTTTGTGATATATTGTATCTAGGGTGAAGTAGTGATGGTATAGACGTTTGTGCTTTCAGTGAGTGCAGTACCTGAGTCTAAAATACACCTTTGGTTTAAAACTGTGAAGCCAAGTCATGAAGAAACGAAAAATGGTTAGGATAATGAGTATTTTTCGTTGTTTTTATTTATATTTGGATTTCTTCGGAAATGGGTAGCTATTGATCGCAAGGAGAAGTGGCCCATTCTCTAAGAGTAGGGTTTGCTACTTACTTATTATGAGGTGGATTTCATTCATTATTGTAATTGATTATGGTTATTGACGTTTACATTAAAACATATCGGGGCTACCTTTTGATCGTCTGTTTATAGCAGGCATTTCATTAGACCAATCATACCAAGTCTTCGTTTTTCAGGTGCCCGACACGTCCAGTCAAGTGAAGATTTCAAAATTTTTCTGCAGAACTGCCTTATCGTTATCGAAGAAAAAACCCCACGAAAATTCCATTTCCGTTTATCAAAAAACTGTCAGTGCTGGTGAAGAAGGGGCAATATCCAAATATTTTAATGAAAAAAGCCCTAATGATACGGTAAATAATAACTTATCATCCGAAAAGAACCAAGTGAAATATTCCAAAGTTAATATTAAAGATAAAAATACCGTTCTCAACAAATCCCTTTCACCCCCTAAAGTAACGGACAGTTTGAAAGAGCCACCATCTGCCAAAGTGAATTCACGAGATCATGATGGGAGGAACACCGTTTCAGATTGTTCCTCAGCTGCAAAGCATTCTTCTGATGAATTGCATTGTGATCTCTCTACACAATTTA
Organism: Rhinocypha anisoptera; assembly: GCA_011762765.2. Classification (NCBI taxonomy): domain Eukaryota; kingdom Metazoa; phylum Arthropoda; class Insecta; order Odonata; family Chlorocyphidae; genus Rhinocypha; species Rhinocypha anisoptera. Next base: position 9,573 of record WURS02249291.1, on the reverse strand, counting down.
CTCAGGATGAGAAAATTTCAACCGAAAGTGTTTTTAGTGGTCGAGTTATTGATCATTTGAAGCCATTTGAAAAATCCAGTCACTGTTTTCATACAAGCGACGCGGATTTAAATCCCAGTAATATTCTGAAAAGAGAGAATGGTATTGAATCGATCCATAGTCCTGAAATGAGTAGTTTTCCAGTGCCCGTTAGTGGCATGAATCAAAAAGGTACTCACAATCTGCTGGTGCTTGAGGACCGTAAATCACAATTAGGAGTGATAGATGATGTCAATGTGGTATCCGAGTCACCATTACTGTTAAAAAATGAATCTAAAGGGGGCAATCTTATGGAGGAAATTATTGATATTTCTTTCGAAGAGTGGGACCTAAACACAAGTGAACATCATGTTGATGATAAAGTGTGAGTCAATTCTAACTTTCCTTCGTCTATATTGCATGCATTTCTGTTGGTGAAGGGACTTTCATTGTTGACTGACCTTTTTAGATATGGTACATGTAATTTAAAATGTTTCTTTCTTTTCCAGTTACAATTTGAAGCTAGATAAAGTGGAGCGATGCCAGGTGGTCAGTGTAAGTGGTGGGCCTGCAGAAAACTCTAAAATCCTTGTTGTTACCTCAACAAAAAGCCGAAACATGGCTAAAGTTCTGCTACAGGGGATATGGTAAGTTGGAGGTTGGAGGACCCTCTAGCAAGAGTTGATGGAAAATCTGGACTGACTATGATACAGAGGGAAGTGAATGGTGGTTTGTTGCTTGCTTTTTGACATGTTTTGGAAGGATAAAAAAAAATGTTAGAGGCCATTGTAGTCCAATAGGCTTGGCTACTGAATGGGGGGCCCTGGGTTCAAGTCCCGGTGATGCCTCTAGACATCCCCAGCTAAACCCAAGGTGAGTGATTTTCTGGATACGAAATCTTTCTGGGAAACCACAAGTGGCACAGGAAAAGAACTGGACTTTGAATCCTGGTGTGTGATTTAACACAATGTTGGGCTTAGTATTATAGGTGAGATCTTTATTGTTACCTAACAAACCAACCTTAGGGTGAATTAATTTGTTTTTAGAGAAATTTATTTGTGAATGGAATGTTCAAACAATTAAATCGACCTGATACCATATAATTTGATTATATGTGCTGATAATAATGGTTAGTTAAACTATGGACTAAATATCTTGACAGACACTCTGCAGAATCCTGGTTCATAAGAATATAAGGCAAACATTTAAGGCTTATAAGTCATAAGTGTGATGAAGGGTAGTAGTAGATTGGAAAAAAGATGAATGATGAAGGTTCATTCCTTCCAAAAACACTGCATGTATTCTTTTTAGGTCTCCCACCAGGGCTATTGGTTTCATTCTGGCTGACATTACTTGTTTCATTCTCAAAATAAAAAAATCTTGGTTTAATTCCACAGAATGTATTTTCAAACTCTACCAGTTCGGACTGGCAAATGAGGAGTTGGATGAGGGAGTTCAGGAAGAAGATAGGGAGGAGGAGGGATTAGAGGGGTAAGGTAGGGGGTGAGGGGGAAGGGAATTACATTGAAAGGAAAGTAATGGAGAACAAGTTACATCAGATGCAGGAGCAGGAAAACAAGCTATGGGGGTGGAAGTGGGGGGACTGTAACAAATCGTCATTAATCAGGTGGTTAGCAAACATCAGGTGGTGGACTTAATGTCACCATTTACAAAAGATTTTAAACGTTCAGATATTATCACAAATGAATTCCTACCCATTTGGGCTATATAAAGGGAATTACAGCCAGGGGTGTTACATTGTAGTAGGTACATAGCACTTTTGTCAACAATGTCAAAAGTATTTTTGGTATTAAATAACAGTTTACCTAGAGTCACTGGGTTATAAAAAGAAATTCTGAACTTATTTTCGGGGAAGAATTTACAAAGTATATATAATAAATTTTGAACAAAGGGTAACTTTAGAGACAGGTGCGGGGATCTGGGAGAGAGTGGTGGAGGGGGAGGAGGTAAGGGAGAAGGGGCCAAGTGTTTTTTATTTCGATCATGTCGATATTCCACAAGGTAATCTCACTCACAATTTTTTTGTTTCATTCTCTGGTGAGATGACTTATCTGAACTGAGGACCATGCTTGAGCTGGGTATCACAACACCCAGAATGGAGCCTGGTGTTTTGGCTCAGAGTGTGTCCTATCACCACTCCCCACAAGATTCTATGCATAGTGGATAATGGAAAGAACAAATGGTGATTCCTTCTCGTGCATAAAAATCCCAATCCCACATAGTCTCCCTTGCTGTGCTAGTGGAGTTTTTCCCTCTCTGGGCAACCCATCTCACCCACATCTACACCTGGGATTTGGTTGTCTGTCACAAGGGTAAATGAGATAGAATATCTTTATTTGGGGACAAGTTTGAGACTAAACAGTATCTTCTTCATATTCAGTGTAAAAACTTTTACAAACGTCCACAAAAATAAATAAAATACACGACCCGGGTTTCGACGTTATTTCGTCATCATCAGGTCTAGTTTTTACAATGAATATAAATTCATTCCACCAAGTCCGACCTCATGTTGTGTCATTTAGTACCCAACCCTAGTGGTTGATAAGGTGTTGGCATTAAGGGAGAGATCCAAATTAGCCATTTGGTCATTGGTCTTGAAGTGACAGTATTTTATTCTCAGTACATAGTTGGGATTTCTCTTGTTTTGTGCTGCTGTGCTCAGTCTGAAGATAGTTCCTTTTATGCAGATTTTTCTGATAATCTATTTCACTTAAATGTCTTCTTTTTGGTATTATTAGTTGTATGTTCTGTATTTTTAGTGAGGCAACAGTTGCGATAATTTAACACCTCTTAATAGAAAAAAACCAATTGTATGAGTACTGTGGCCAAGTCAAGGTGGGACTCAAACCAGTGACCTTTGGGTAGATGGTAAGTGTAGGTACTAACTACCAGGCAAATGCAGGTGGCTCATTTTATGGTCGACATCATTTCTGCTAAGATTGTCTTCAAATTTCAACATTTCCAGGAGGTAGATGAAATCTATCATGTAATGACACAAAATGTAAGTGTTAACTTTGATTTATTTCCAAAGAATGTTATAAACACGACAACCATGTGACAGCCTCCTCTGTGAATTTTATTCTAATGTGCAATCTTCTTGGTTCATGTAATTCCCATCCTAGAGCTTTGAAAAAAAGTCAGCTGACAACTTTTGTTCACACATAGAAGTTCTTAACTTTCTTTGCTTTCCTTTGTAATGTTTCTGGGCTTAATGTACTTTCCTTTGCATGTTAAATAATTAAGAAATGAAATTTTTCTGCATGAGAAAGCAGAAGGTATTACAATCACCCTCATTTAATGTTTGTGAGCAAGATGTGTTAGAACTTGTGTGTGAACCTAAAAGGAATTCCACAAAGTTAAACCAGAACTTATTTCACATATACGTGCTAGAACTTGTGGTGGATGGATTGAGTGAATAGCTCATTGAAGCTAATCTGCATTTAAGAAGATGCATAGGTTATTAGGGACTGTGAAACTCCATTCATACTGTCTTTTAGTGCTTTCTTTACCTGTGACAAAGTTTGTATTCGGATTCAAGGAGAAATGGTTAAGTTTCCCCTCCTTCCTTTTCTCTCCACATCATCAGGGCAACTTCGATGCGAGTGGTGGTGGGTGACATTGTGAGCATCCGTTGCTGTGGCTGGGATGAGGATCAGGGGTGGTGGGTCCTGGACGATGGTGGCACTGCTGCCCAAAAGTGGCTCTCTAAAGGTGACCTCTCAAATCATGTGAGTGTAAATAAGCTTGCTTGATAATTTTCTGTTTCTTGATAATAAATTCACCTGTTGATGATTTTATAAATTTGATATCTGGGTAGTTACAAGTCAGTGATTAAAAAAAATTTTTGGGAAACGGTTGAGGTTTTATTTCCCCTATTTATAATGTGATTTCACCAAGTTAACCCAAAGTCTACTGCTACGAGTTACAAGTAAATTTGTAGAAAGAAACCAAATGTGTTCATTTTTTTAATAATGAATCATTTCAACCAAGTGACAGCTGACTCCACCTAAGACAACCCAGGTTTCGATGTCATAGGATCATCTTCACGACATGAAGTAGAATAATCAAGTTGTTGTTTCCCTAAGTTCAGTATGTTTACACTTCAAAAACTCATGCCTAAAACAATTGCTTTGCAGGGGTTTTTGGTAGAGAACCCGGATGTTCTGATGTCTGGTACCAGTGTTGTGGGGAGCCTATTTTGTGCTCGCAGGGGGGCATTATCAGACCGTTACCGTGGGTTTGAGATGACAGCCATCCCTCCACCACTTGTTCCCTCAGAAGACCCTTCCTCTGAGCCAACCAACAGTCCAAGTGAGCGCGAGCAACGCTCTTCCGCACGAATCATGCTCATCGGGAGCCTTGTCCACGAAGTCTTGCAGAAGGTAACCAAACCTGTAGTTTAAGTGATGTCTTGTATTTTGAGTGATTTGTGGCCCTTTATTTTATCCTCACCTCCCTGGCAGGGTCAACCACACCATCCAAGTTCAGTTTGTGATATCTCGAGGGTGGGTGGGAATCTTTGTACATATATTTTCCAACTTACTGAGCATAATGATTGTTAACTTGTATACAATTTCAATTGCCTTATTATATATGTATGGAAATAATTGTCTAGGATGATTCCAAATTCCTCCCATATCTCTTCATTTAATGAGAAAAATCTTTGCTTTCTTTTTTTAAGGGAAGGTGGTTAAGTTTTCAGAGAAGCTTAATTTTTGTGAATCATGTAATTTATTATTATTTTCTTCATGCTCTAAGCAGGTTACATCTGAAATTCAACTGGCCAAGGCCAGACTTTTGACACAATCAATCTGTAAATTGAAGAAGCCTCTGTGAGGTCTGTTCTGTCACCCAGGCCTGTGTTATACTAATAAATCAGAGAGATGATACTGAATCTTCTTTTAACCATTTATATAGAATTCAGTAAATTTTGGAATCAACTGCTACATTTGTGGTCAATTTCCACACATTGTTTCTTTCCCAAGGAATATGCGAGAGGCATAATTCATGACATCCAACACTTGCAATTGTGATGTCTTTCCAAAGGTAAATAATCAGTTATGCTTGCCTTTTATTACTTTTCTTCACTTTCATTGGCTGAAACTGCAAGTTACTGTGATTATAGTTTATTTAGTTTCCATGAATCTACTTAAAAATGATTAAGTGCTTTTAAATATTTACAGCAAAATTTGTTGAAATCAAATCAAAAGAAAATAGAGGTTGATCAGAATGACTTATCTGCTGAAATATGCTGCTCTCATATTTACTTTTCCTTTTGAGTGCCAATTTTGCTATGGGTTGTAAATATTTTGAAAAAATGATTGTGTAAGAGGCACCTAATGGCTTTAATTTTGTCACAATAAAGAAATTATTATTTTGAATTAATCATAAATGCATTGGAAAAATGCCCAAAATGGTTATTACGTTTGACTTACATTCATCATTATTTGTTTTATTGCTATTTATGCAAATTTTATTTTGTAAACCCTTGTAAACTTCATGATGGAGTAGCAAGAAGTTTATTCCTAAATCCTCCTATACCAATCTCAACACAATGAACTCCCTTTCAATTAATGGATGACGTTTGTTATTATTATAAATGGTTTGCTCGTTAGTTTTTCCTCCTGTAAGCTCTATCCCTCACAGTGGCCGATAAATAAAAGTCTTCATGGCTGACCTTTAATTGTCAGGTCAGGATTATATTTAGTATGGATATGGAATTTAAAGTATAAGAAAATTGTGTCAAAATTAGCAATAGCTGCTGCAGAGGTAACACATTGTTATGTATTTTTATGATGTATACTAAATAAAGTTTATTACATTTATAACAAGCTATTTAAAATGTGTATAATTGATCCACCCAAATTATTCACTTTAATTGATTAAATTAAATGTAAATTCATAAAAGTCCATTGAAATGTGTGAAAGAAATAATGATGGTGATGACAGCAAAGTAACAACTATGAACCTTATTTATTGTATACTTTTCTGCATCAAAACACATCACTTACAATTGATAATAACCTTGATGGAAGCATTACTTGGTAATTTTAAAATAGAATTGTTAACAACAAAATCACCATTTCCCCCTGCTGTTATTTTTTACTCATATTCATTGCAGAATGGCTTGCATGAGGTGAATGTTGTTGGTATCTCACGCAATAATAATTATGAGACCTGGTTTCCTCTTCTTTTCCTGTCTTAAAGTCTCTCTCGGGTGGCCTGCGCAAGACATTTGAGATTGGCCGTGCTTGTCATGAGGTGGTGAATGGGCGAAAGGCACTCTGGGACATGTATGCGGCCGGAGCAGAGATGGCTGAGGTGCGCAAGGAAGTGATGGAGTTTGTGCCAAGGATAGCTCGGTTCATGGAGCGGTTTGTGGTGGGGGGAGAGAAGGAGGGGGCAAGGAAAGGGAAAGTGGGGGAGGCATGGGGAGGGGGTGAGAACGTTGACCAGGAGAAGGAGTGGCGAGGCAGCATCACCAAGGTGCATGACATTGAGGAGAACCTGTGGGTGCCGTCACTTGGACTGAAAGGCAAGGTTGACGTGACATTGCATGTAAGGTGCAAAGGAGGAGGAGGAATGGCACGGAGGATCAGTGGAGACAAGGAGCTAACCACAAAGGTCTGTAGCTTTCACTCCTCCTCCCCCATCCCTCTCTTGTATGATGATGCAAGTGTTTAAATTCTTCATTACTGCTGTCGAAGGTCAAAGATGTCAAGAAAAACAGAGTCAATGCAAATTTTTTTGTTTTTGTAGAGATTTACACAGGTTAGAGCCTTTCATTTTTGTACTTTCACTCATTCGAATGAATGTAAAATTAAGAACATGGAGTTGCAGTTAATCCTTCATCCCTTCATTCCAAAGACTGGTAGCAAGTGGGCTGAAAGAGATGAGTTTAGCCTTTTCCCTGGTCTATGGAAGATGTTACATATCCCTGACATGGAACTTAAAAAAATCCCTGCTGTGTAACTTGTTTTATTGTTAACCCTAATGGTAGCAAATTACAGTAACTTCATTGTATATTGTTTTAATTGTCCTCTAAAATGTAAATAATGACATGATTTATAAGTACGATTGTTATTATTTACATTAAACTTCACCCCCTAATATTCCCTGATGTTAAACTTTGGTCAAGCATAAGTCATGTAATAAGATAAAATTGGTTTTTGAGAAATTACAAAGTTTTCCTTTTGATATGAAGGAATTTCACTGAGTAATGACTCTAATCATCTTCAAATTGCAGCTACTTTGATAGCATATGTTTCCTCATTTTGGGATAAACAAGATATGTATTAGTCTTAAGCATGATTCCTGGCTTAACCTTTAGTGATCTCAGCCTAATAGAATATATGTACATTCAAACAATCAGGATGAAAATGTGAGTGGTCCTTGTTTTGATGAGGTTTGTCCAATCTGAAACTGCCCTTTTTTTGCTGCCCCTCCCTCTTAGGAGATGCCCCTGGAGTTGAAGACTGGCAGGGGCAGTTACTCTGCTGAGCATCAAGGTCAGGTGCTGCTGTATTGTGCCATGATGTCTGCCCTGAGGTCAGCAGAGGTCCCATCCAGAGATTCCGTTAACAGTGGATTGCTCCTATATCTCAGGTGATTATGTGATGCTGTTCTATGATTATATCCTAGTGTGTGTCTTTGTACTGTAAGTTCTTGATTTTGTTCATTTCTTTTCAATCACCAAACCGGCAAGTGAAGTTACTGTAAGTACATAGAATCTTTTTATTCAGTTTTTAAAAAATTTCCAGGTGAAAATAATCCCTTATGCATACACTTTTCTTTAGTCAGTCTCTTCCTAATCTATTCTCATTTATTTGTTTTCCTAGCCATTCTTGTGGTTTCGTAAAGAGTATGAGACCCCTTATTTTCCAGATGAATTCTGAAATCACTAATCCATCTAGTAAGGATACTTAGTCAAAGAAAGCAGCAGATGATTTAAGAATATTAAACATCATGTATCAAACTATAGTTTGATGAATTTTTACATACTGCCCAATTATGGAGTGTTATGTTTTCAGCGGCTGACTATGTATGTTTGTTTTTCCACTGTAGCAACTTAACAACTATACTGATTTTGATTCACCAACACTCATTTGAATTGTTATTTTGCTGGGAGTTTCATAGGCTATATGTTACCAGAAATTTACTTCCGGTTTGCACTGGAAGTATTACCTTTTCATGTTACAACATATTATCATAATAATCAAACGTTTCTATGGATTTTGATGTGTGACACTTTGGTAAACTTCATAATCTGATTGTGTGCTTAATAGACCACTAGTAAACAGATGAAGTATAATAAGGGGGCATTCATTAAATTGGAGGACCATACTGTTTCTCCAGTAAGCCAGTAAGGATAATGAATGCCGGAATCATAGATGCCAATTTGTTTCTGGTGTGTCAATAAGATTACCCAGAAATGTCACTAAACTGAAAAAAATCTCTAAATAAGTACATAGTTAGAAATTTAAATTACTTAAATATTTCAAAATGATTAGTTGGACATACATAATATTCATATCTTTGTTTTTGTGAAAATAATATTACAGTAGAAGCCCGCTATAACGAGAGCTGATAAATGACGAAAAATCTCTCGTTATAACGCACACTCCTTACAGCCAACGGTCATTTAAATTCACCTCTTTCGGCATTTATAGCGGCACCAAAAGTGGGCGAAAATGAGCAATGAAGTAGTTGTATCAGTCCAGCCGCAAATGCATTGAAAATAGATTGTTTCATTTAAAAAAATTTAAAATATTGTCACCAAAACTCACGCACACGTAACTAATTTACGTCAAGCATTGGTAGTATCTTTGGCAATGTTTCATGAACAATCATAGAAAAGGTATGACCTAGGGTTAACAATTACGATTCTATAAATAAGAGGAGGTTCAAGAGATTGTCTGTCGTCCTGGGACTACTATTTGTGAGATAAGCTAAGGTCATCATAGTCAAATGAGACCACCAAATGGGATCTAATTCACTCTGGGTGAAAAGTAAATTCCCCCTCTCTGACTTTGAACTCCCTTTACTTGCTTGTCGATGAAAAGGGGACCTCCTGTTGCTTGGTAGTCTCTCACTTCCGGTCTGACCTTCAACTAATACCTTTTCCTGCACTGTCTGCAAGTCTAGCTCACCGCTCAATATGTTCTTTTATTCCGATCGATCGACTATACAGACGAAATGGCACCGCATCGAACACAGGCACAAAGAACACTGATTCAACCGACAATAATAATATTTTCTTTCTTTTTAGGGAGAATTTTCTTCAGAAACAGGAAAATAAAGACAAGCCACAATAATATGTGATCATGTTATGTACGAAAAATAGTGCTACAAAAACATTTCATGGATTTAATTACCATTTAGTCATGTAAACGAACAAAATAGTTGACCCTTTGAAAATAGAAATCCACAGACCCACTGGATTACAAAATGTGAACAGCAAAGAAATCATTTAACTCATGAAAAAAATGAATCAATTGTGGTTTGCCTAAAGTTTTTTGCGCAGTGTTTGGTAAC
>WURS02248854.1:17397-41587 GCA_011762765.2 Rhinocypha anisoptera | reverse complement strand
GACATGCTGCGAACTTTCACTGACTCCATACTAGAACTCACGCATGAGCATAGAAAAGGTAAACAATGTTAGTGGCAGGCACCGCCATCTCGGGTTCAAGGTTTGACATAGAAAAAAACCGGAAAACTTATCGGAATGACTAATAACACCATTGTTTTGTTAAAAACAAAACTTTAGAATCTTTAGGACAATTAGGACTATTTGGCATTCTACATATTCTAAACTTTCGAGTGACATAAAGAATATTAGATAAAATTCTTCCTACCAAAATTTAGACTAAACTTGGCATCACTCTTTAAAAATCAGTTTACATTTTGCGAATATAAACCACGAAATGCCAAAGAAGAAGGCTTTGAAAATCTTGCAAAACTTCGAAAAGTGACAAACATGATGATTAAGAAGCGACACGTGGAAAATGAACAAAGAAGAGTGAAAATCATGTCATTTAAGTAGGATTACAAAGGATGAAAGAGATAGAGAGAGAGAGAGAGATAGAGTAAGATAAATGATCTGAGATAATTGATAAGTTTTTTTGTGTACATATGCATTCTTTCAACGGTTTTATTCGAACTTACCGATTGTCACGGACAAGACTTGGGTTTTTGCCTAGGTCACCACTGATGGCCAATGACTTCTCTTCTCAAGCCTCAGTGCCTCATGCACTTTGTGATAATGGGGGGAGAAGTGAATAAATTGAGGGGGAGAAAGGAAAATGAGACATTGTTATCACAATATGTTCATGAGCCCACTCACTAAGTACATTCAAGTGCATGAGATAAAAATACATTTTTAAAAACTTGCAAGTTTGCAAAATTTAGCATACATAAAATAACAAAGTTGTAAAAATAAATTCGGGTTTTACCGATTCGAATCCAACTTTCGTTGTTGTGATTCGAATTCTTAACCGATTCGAATCAAACTTTCTGTGCTATAATCTTCTATATATTAATGAAAAGTATGGTCGTGGGTTTCTATGTTCTATGTTCATGTTCTGGCATTTTGCGTTCTCAGCCATTTTTTGTTGTACTGTGAAAGTTACTCTTCTTCAACCGATTCGAATCCAACTTTTGTTGTAATTCGAATTCATCAACTCAAATCTAACTTTTACTTTTATGATTATAACTAGAATATAACTTTCTGGGTTATAATTCGAATCTTATTCATATTCAATTCGAATATTGCGCATAACTCTTCGAATTCTCACTCAATTTGATTCGGAATTCGAATTTTTCCAACTCTCACTCGATTTTATTCGAATTTTTTTGCATAAACTTTCAAATTATAATAACTCGAGATTGACCTCGCTTTAGCGACGGCCCTCTTGTAAAATCCATTATTATCACATAAAAACACATTTTTTCGATATAAATAATCAAAATATACAGGTATTTTTATTATTATTATTATTAATTTTTTTGTTGTATTAAAAAAATTAGTAAATCTTGTCCTATGATTTATAAAGAGAGAAGAGCATAATAATAACAACTATAATAATGTAATAAAATAAAATGAGAAAGCGAGACGCACAAAGTTTATCCGTTATATAAACAGAAGACATATATAAAGATAATAAAATAATAAATCTAAAAATTTGAATAATTTAGAAAAAAAATCAAATTTAGCTTTTTTAAACAATAATTAATCAACTAATCTAGCTATTAAAAAAATCAAATTTTAATTTTGTTTGTTTTAAAAAACAAGTAGAAAAAAAATGAAAACATTCAAGAGAGAGAGAGAGAGAGAGAGAGAGAGCAGATCAGTCTCATCATCAACAACACACAACAAAAGTCACAAGGGTCACTCGTATAGGACGGACTATATCGGAATCATCATATATAATTATTATATTTAAGCTAATAATAATTTTTATAATATATATAAAATTAAAAATAATTAGAAAAAAACAATTAGTATCAACAGAGCCTATATATTAAATATATATTTTTAATAATATATATACTGAGAGAGAAAGGGTTTTATAGATAACATACATAGAGGACGGAAAGGAAGTGAGAGAGAGGTACGGTAGATAGAAAAGGAATCGATAACAGAATGGGAGAGGGGGAGACAAAAATGACTTAGTTTACAAAAAGGCTTCAGAAAGGGGGGGTTTATATATGTGGCAGAAGGCAGATGACGGTAGGGTGTCCAACCGGAAGTAAACAAAGTTTCTTCTTCTTATTATTACAGTAGAGAAATTGAGTGATGAGAGTGAAGTGAGAGAGAGAGAGAGAGAATTGATTTTTTTCGTTTTCTCAAAAAAGAGGGAATTGCCGCTGACCGGAATGTCTGGAAAATAAATAGAGAAACAATTCAAATTAAATAGAGATAAAGAGAGCCATCTTAATCTTAATTTGTATCCCTTTAGAAACAACTATATTAGTTGGAAAAATCTCCTGTATATTAATAAAAAGTATGGTCGTGGGTTTCTATGTTCTATGTTCATGTTCTGGCATTTTTTGTTGTACGTGAAAGTTACGCTACTTCCATTGTGCTTAACTGATTCGAAGCCAACTTTGGTTGTTGTGATTCGAATTCTTGACAGATTCGAATTGAATTTTCTGTGTTAGGATTCGAATCTTATTCCGATTCAAATCGAATGTTGTGCATAACTCTTCGAATTTTCATTCAATTTGATTTGGACTTTTCCAATTCTCACTCAAACTAAAACTATAATAAAATAGTTAATATAGAAAAATAAAAAGCTTCTAGAGATACAAATTCTGGCATAAAAAAACTCAAGAAATTCAAAATATTCTTCTTACCTAAAATGAAGAGATGACTGGACATTATTTCCTTTCTCGTTAACGTATAAGCGATTTGAGAGAGTGAGAAGGAAAGAAAGAGGGTAAAAGTGATCACAATAAGGAGAGAGAGAGAAAGCGAAGGGATAGTGCGTGTGCAAAGGGGGAGGAAAAGAGTATCGCACAGAGTGTACTCCAAAGGGGGGAGGGAAAGAGGTAAGGTAAATGAGTGATTTTACAGGTTTTCTTTTAAAGAAAAATATCGATATATTTTCTTGTGTTTGTATATTTCTTCTTCTTGGTTTTTGAGAGAGTAGAGTGATTCAAGAATTCGATTGGAATAAATTACATTTATTTTTATCGAAAATTTTCTCGAATATAAATATATTGCAGTCACTTTGTGTATATATGTGTGTGTTAAACTAGACATCTTCGATTTTAAGGCTTTTATATTTGACTCTAAACCTAATCAGTATCTTTGTTCGGAAACTTTCTCCGATACACTGGTTTGTGTTGCGGTTACTTTCAACACCAGTAACACAATCCAGTGAATGAGAGAAAGTTCCCGAACAAAAATACTGGCTAAGTTTAGAGTCATAGATTTTATAAAATCTCTTTGGTCACCCTACTATCACTGTTAAAAATACTGTCTGGTTATAACCTGACATTGAGCACGTTTCTGGGTTTAACCATACAATTTCAAAAATAGGTGAAAATTTAAGAAAAGTTGGCTTATAACCCTACAATTTTAAAAAATTCAGCTTTTATAAGCGTTGATTTTTCAAAATGTCTGCTTATAAACTTACATTTTTAAAAGGGAATAAATACTTTGGCCAGTATAATAATGCAAACGGTCAGTAAATTAAAAACTAAAATGTCAGTATTTTTGGTCAGTTAGAAAATTCAACTCTGGTCAGTATTTTTTTGTAAAATGTCAGTTTTAATTGTAAATTGTCAGTATTTTACTAATATGTTGATCAATAAAAAAAGTTATTTTGGTTAGTAAACAAAAAATAATTGGTTAGTTTATATTATTAGTTTATATAATGTTTGTCAGTAAATCACTTACAATACTGTCCACATAATTGTGACCCTATTTATAATCACATTTTAAAAATACAGCGTCGCTTCAACTTTCCCCCAAAACAAATTGCAAACACAAATTAAAGCACAGTGAAAGATATTTAATCACATAATAAAGAAATAAAGATTTTAAATCGCTTCAATTGCCACTATAAAACTACTAGGCAAAAATATCTAATTTACAAGAGTAACTAAAGTGATACGGTGTTGCTTCAAGTTTTACTGAGTTCTCAAGCATTGATTTTTCAAAATTTAATTTTCAAAATTACATGCAAACACTCAGAAAAATTGTTTCACTGTATACTGAAACCATTTTTTTTAGTAAAAGTAAAGCAAAAGGGGGGAAGAAAACATTCGATTATCAAAGCTACACTGCAAACAATGGCATTCTAAAAAGTGAAGGGAGTAAAAATTTGAAGCACGACTGTAGAAATTGTAAAAAGAAGCCAAGTTTAAACGGTAAAATTAGGCTAGATTCGACCGAATGGCGAAGTGAGTCGGGTAAATGTAGCGGTGGATGGATGGCACGCGCCAGACGGCAGTGTTTTCGAGTTGAGCTCGCGTCTAGCCACCCATCCGACTGCAACTATGCCATGGCACAGTACCTCTACACCACGCACACTGTGGCACACACCACCACTAGGCGACAACAGTACCAACTTTACCAGCGCGCTGCCTGTCTCCCTAATCAGTTGAATCGCGGCTCAGATTCAGTCAAGATCGTACTTGAACCACCAGCCACTCTCTCCCCACTGTCTGCAGACTCTTCGATCGCAGGTAAGTTCACTTTTTGAGGGTCAATTTGGCCACCCGGCAACCGCCGGTGTCCCTTTCTCTCTCGTCTGATCTCTCGGAGCTGCTATCTATCTCTCAAAAAAAAGTGTACTATATTGACAAGTGGTCTCGAGAGTATGCTGACAGTGATAAGACGCTCACACTTGATTGCGCGCTTGTAGAAATATTTATTAGCAAATCAAATTGCCCATTTATCAGCGATGGTGATCAGAGTGGAAATTCATCAAAGTGTTATCAGAGAAAAATAATATATAATAGCCGAAGGTGGCCAGGCGATTGGCTTCGTCACTGACTGTCACTGCAGTAGTCTGATTCATTCATTTCTCTGTTATTTGTAGTGTAATTACGTTCAAAACATGTCGACCGAGTATAACTTTGCCAACAAGGTGGTTCTAGTCACTGGTTCATCCGGTGGTCTGGGTTCCAACATTGCACGAGAGTTTGCCAAGCGTGGCGCCCATGTGGTCATCACTGGACGTCGGCAGGATGCGGTGGAGAAGGTGGCCAACGAGTGCAACTCGCTCTCGCCCAATGGCGCCGCTGCCTTTCCCTACGTGGCCGATGTGACCAACACGGCCAACCTCAAGTGTCTGGTGGGTGCCGTGGTGGAGAAGTTCGGACGCATCGACGTTCTGGTCAACAATGCTGGTGGCGGAGCCTTCAGCTCGATCTATGACGAGAAGCTACTGGAAACTCTCGACCATATGATCACACTCGATGTCAAATCGGTGGTGGCTCTCACCCAACTTGCTGTGCCTCACCTCGAGAAGGTCAACGGCGCCATTGTCAACATCTCCTCGATCCTGGGACAGCAGCCGGTAAGTCTTCTTTGGACTCACCTTACACCAGACATTATCTAATAACAATTGATCTTTAGAACCAGCACTTCATGCCATACTGCGTGGCCAAGTCGGCCATTGACATGTTCTCTAAGTGCATCTCTATTGAGCTAGGTCCAAAAGGAGTGCGTGTCAACTGTGTTAGGTTGGTAGATTGCATTAGCCAAGCTTAAAACAATCTGATAAACCCGATTTGATTGCAGTCCAACTGCCATTCGAACCAACTTCCAGGCGGCATCGGGAGCTGGTGATACTCTGGATGCAGTGCTGAAGCATCTCGAGGAGACCATCCCACTGCGTCGCATTGCCACGGTGGACGATGTGACCAACGCGGTGCTCTTCCTCTCCTCTGACAAGAGCTCCTTCATCACTGGATCCAATGTGGTGGTGGATGGCGGAAACAGCAACATCTAGGCGCCACTGTCAACTCTGCCCGTTTCCTAACTCACCAAACACGTGGCACTAAATTCTTTTCCACTTTTTTGTCTTAGATGTTTTCCAAATATATTACACAATATATAAGGTAGTGTCGCAATATAACAATAATAAAGTTTGCATTGATTGTCAATTATTATTATGTGGAAACCACTGTTCACTTTCCAATTAAGTTTAAGACAACTACCTGAATAACCTGATGACAAATAAGAGGGATATTTGATAGTATGAACAACAATATGAAAGGCATGAGTGACAAGACTTTACATGTGCTTGTGACAGTGCTTTTGCTTTGAACGGGACTTTTTCCAAGCTTGAGCTCAAGGTCACTAGTGACTGCAAAGTGAACTGTTTGGCTAAGCCTCTGAAGTTGCGCCTTGGCCGCACGCCAAGTCCAGTATGGATTATCGACTAGGAATTAAATCCTATGACAAAGCATCGTTATTATAAGGGCTATTCCATTCCACCCAAAATGGGTTTATTCTCAGCTCTCAACTGATTCCTGTTTGGATACCTTTTTATATTCAAAGATAACGTAAATCGCTTTTTATAGAAGATTCGTACAAAATTTCGTTCCAGATCTTAAAATAAGACTAGTACATTTTACGGGGCAGTTTTTAAGAATAACCTTAAATCAGAAAAAATCTGGGAAACCGATAATTAGGTGATTCACAGCTAAAAATAATACAAAAAGATTGCCTGAATGTTGGCTCACCTTCCATCAAGATCTACCCATACCGGGGAGCGTTAGTAGTGGTGATTGCATGTCCCAAGGTCATATGGAGCGTGTTATTTGAATCGCCGGGAAGTGGTTGTCGGTATAGATCTCGGGAGTACAGTGACGACAAGTGTGGAGGGTTGGTTACTATCAATGGCACCGGTTACTATCATTGGTGGTTGGAGTGAGTCGGGTTGGTTTGCACCGCTGCTTGGTAGATGTGATAATCCACTCGGTGAATGGCCCTTTGTTTGGTTTGCCCAACTTGCCCAACACACTGCCGACAGATCTGCAGACAAACAGCGAGGAGAGCAAAGCTCGTCTGTTGTGCTGTCAGTATACTCAACAACTGACGTTGCTCTGGCTAAACCAATCGTGTACTTGATGCCAGACGAAGGTCATCATCAGCACTAGTATTGATCGAAAATCATGGAAAACTTCCGACCCGAGTACGATGTGAGTATCGAGTTGTGACTACCTTTTCCATAATTGATTGTTGTCATTTGATCTCTTTTAGTTAGAGAAGCTTAAGTCACTGTACAATCGGTACAGCTTCAAGCCGTGGCCCGCTAAGGTATCGTTTGTTGACGAGAACCTCGATGGCGGTTTGCCTCGTGTAGTGAAAGTATGGTGGAAGGTGCGTGACACTTTTCAGGTCAAGACATCTATCTCCCAAAAGACCTATCTTCACAATGGAAAACAGTATGAAACTATCGGGTTACCAGAGGAGATTGCTGAGTAAGAGTCGTTAAACGGAGATGTGACATTAATCAGTTAATAACTTTGTTGAATACAGTAACGGCGCCCAGGCTACCAGTTATAATGGTAAACGAACAGTGGTTCTCAAGTCGAAAGACTCGAAGAGTGGTAAACCAGAGCAATATGTCGCAATTTATGATAGCGATGGCACTGTAAACACAATCTCGATCAAGTCACTCAATGACGAAATGAGTATTCTTGAGAATCAATTGGCAAGTCTGGTACTTAGTCCCGATGGCAAGCTCTTGTTGTGCGTGGTGGAAGTTCAAGCTAAGACCAAGGATGAGAGTCCAGCTGTGGCCAAGGACTATGATCTCAATAGCCATGAGTACAAACAGTCGTGGGGTGAGAAGTTTAGCACCACCACACACACCTCAATAGCTCTGATCGATCTCGAAACTCGCAAGCACGTGCTCATCGACAAGATTGGTGTCTCGCTGTGTCGACCATTTTTCTACAAGTCCAATGACAGCTCGATCGCGATCGGGTGCATTGGCTTTCAAGAACTGCCTTTCAAACTCGGCCTGATCTACTGCACCAATCGAGTCAGTTTTTTATTTGGCTGCAAAGTGGTCAATGACTTCTCAGTTAGTCAGGTTGAGCCTGAGATTTTCTATGGACAATCGGGTCAGTTGGCACTCGACTCGCCTCGAGTCTACTATAACAACAAGACTGGCTATGACGATTGTGTGATATTTCTTGAGCGCAACGCAAGTAACGCACACAACAACGCAGCCAAACTGCAGCATTTTAGTATGAATACCCGCAAATTGCGTACCATCGTGGACAACAAAGCATCTCGTGAGGTGGTCAAACTAGCCAATAACGAAATTACTTACTCCGAGCTTGGACCTCTTTTTCTACTGGAGCTTCCAGCCAAATGCTTTACTGAAGATGGCAAGTTTATTATTCTAGACTCGGACACTCCTTTCACTACGCGTACCTTTGCCATTGGGTTTGAAGATGGAAAGATGCATGCTTTGAATATCCCACTTGATTCGAGTGAAGTGCTTGAGGTGCGTAATGACTGGATTTGCATTAATGCATCGTCTATCAATCAACTACCAAATGTTTATATTGGACGCTTTGTGGATCCATCTCATGGCAAAATTCAGTGGATGGCTCTTGAAGATGAAAAGAGTCGAGTTGTGTCCAACATTAAGTACGGCACGTACATGTTTCCCTCGCGTGACTTTGCCGGCAAGTATGTTACTGGAATATGGACCTCGCCCAGTGATTTGGTAAACAAGGACTCGCCAATGGTGTTTATCCCGCATGGTGGACCTCACTCTCATTATAGTACCACTTTCTTGCGATCGATCGCTCTTTACAACGAAATTGGATTGAAAACTTGTCTTAGTATGTTTCTATTTAAAAGTCAATGTACTTGTAATTGTAATGCTAATTAACATAATGTTTGTAGTCAACTACGTGGGTTCAACAGGAGTAGACGAGGACTACGTTAACGTACTGCTCGGCAAGGTGGGCACTACCGATGTGCATGACTTCTACGACTCGATTCAGTACATGATCAAACACTTCCATGCCGACAAGGATCGCATCATATTGAACGGTGGCTCGCATGGAGGCTTTCTCGTCACCCAGATCTCGGGTCAGCATCCCGAGATGAACTTCTTGGCATGCATTGCTCGAAATCCGGTGATTGACGTGTCGGTTATGTCTGGCATCACTGACATACCCGACTGGGACATGGCCGAGGCACTAGGCGAGAGCCACCGACGTCCGCTCAGTGAAATGTATCCACGTAACGCTGATGAGATGGCCAAAATGTACCGAGTGTCACCTATAGCTCACATTGAGAAAGTGAAGGTGCCTACTTTGTTGTTGCTCGGTCGCGAAGATCTGCGCGTTCCACACCCGCAAGGGCTCATGTATCACCGATTGCTCAAAGCCCGTGGCATCGAGACTCGGTGTCTCATCTACGACGACGTGCACGATTTAATGAAGATCAATGTTGACTTTGATTGCTTCCTCAACGTTGCTAAGTTTGTTGAAAAGTTTATCTATTATACCTCGCCGTAACTGCAATGCTACTTGCTTTGATTTTGCTTTGCAATATGTTTTTACTGGAGTGATTCTATTTGTGAACTTTACAAAATATACCTTGAGTCTTTTGTTATGTTTTTTATTAATAATTAAATATAACGTTCAATATTGTCGGTATCTTATCACATTTTCTCAGAAGTCTCAGATATGGGAATCTAAAGTCTATCGATAGATAAAAGTATTGCCCTCGCAGTGCAAATGCATGCATAACATCGGCAAGTGGCACTCAGATTTACTTGCCATAGTATATAAATAATCAATTGCAGTTAATAGTCAATGCCAAACAAGGACGAGAGTTTTATTTCCTCAATCGTCATGCAAAACTATCAACAGCAGTACGAAGTAAGTGTTTTGTAAAGTCTTGTTTTAGTTCAATAATGGTCTGTTTTATAGCTAGAGAAGTTGAAAAAACTGTACAATCAGTACAGTTTCAAGCCATCGCCTGTCAAAGTTTCCTTTCTCGCAGAAACTCACGATGACAGTGAACCTCGTAATGTGAAACTTTGGTGGAAAGTGCGTGACAACCATCAAGTCAAGACTTCAATTTTTCAAAAAACCTACCTTCATAATGGACAAAAATATGAAACGATCGGCTTACCGGATGAGATTGCTGAGTTAAGAATCTTTGATCTATTTAATGTTTAGCCTAACTAATCTTATACCTTCAGTATTGGCGCTCAGGCAACCAGCTACGATGGAAAACGATCGGTAGTGATCAAGCTAAAAGCAGACTCGAAAAGCAGCAAAATGGAACAGTTTATCGTGATTTACGATGGTGATGGAAGTGTCAATACAATCGCTATCAAGTCTCTGAACGCAACAATGCGCATAGTGCTTAGTCCTCTTCTGTCCAGTCTAGTTCTCAGTCCCGATGGAACTTTGCTGTTGTGTGTGGTCGAAGTGCAAACCAAATCAAAGAGCATGGATGAAAGTGTTTCCACCAAGGAGTACGACTTGAACGGTCACGAGTACAAACAATCTTGGGGTGAGAGATATAGCAGTATCACTCACACCTCGATTTCCTTGATCAATCTGAACACACACCAACACGTGATCATCGACAAGCCCAACGTGTCACTGTGTCAGCCCTTTTTCTACAAGTCCAACGACAATAGTTCATATTCGATTGGCTGCATTGGTTTTCCTGAACTTCCTTACAAGCTAGGCTTAATTTTTTGCACTAACCGAAAGAACTATTTGTTCACGTGCAAAGTGGCTAGTGATTTTTCAGTGAGCCAGATTGAACCTGAGATCTACTATGGTCAGGCGGGTAAGCTTGCAATCAACTCTCCGCGCGTCTACTACAACCACGTCACTGGATATGATAACCATGTGATTTTCCTGGAACGTGACTCGGTTAATGCACACAACACTGCTACTAGACTGCAACAACTTTGTTTGAAAACTGGCAACTTAAGAACAATTGTAGATAACAAAGCATCACGTGAAATAATTAAACTATCTAATGACACAGTGACCTATTCCGAAGTTGGACCATTGTTTCTACTTGAGTTGCCCACAAGATGCTTTACCACTGATGGCAAGTTTATTATCTTTGATTCGGAAACGCCGTTATCTACACGCAGTTTTGCCGTACAAGTGAAAGATGGCAAAATGCATGCCTTGAATATTCCACTCAAGTCGAGTCAAGTACTTGCAGTGCAAGACAATTGGATTTGCATAGTTGGCTCGTCAATTAATTGTTTGCCCAATGTTTACCTGGGTCGTTTTGTAGATCCTGCTAAAGGAAACATTCGTTGGGTAGCTCTTGAAGATGAAAAGAGTCGAGTGCTGTCTAACATAATGTACGGCACTTTCATGTTTCCCTCACGAGATTTTCCCGACAAGTACGTTACAGGAATCTGGACCTCGCCGAGGGATCTGGTAGACAAGGATTGTCCGATGATAGCATTTGCACACGGTGGACCGGCTTCACACTACAGCGACACTTACAATCAATCAGTCGCCCTCTATACCGAACTTGGATTAAAAACTTGTCTCGGTACGTATCGTTAAGCATTGGCGGCACCCATCTTGTAACACAACGTACTATGTCTTACAGTTAACTACGTTGGCTCGACTGGCGTAGACGAGGACTACCTCGAAGTAATTCTCGGCAAGATTGGCACCGTTGACATACACGATTTCTATGATTCAATTCAGTACATGATTAAGCACCACAAAGTGGATCCCAATGGTATTATCTTGAACGGTGGCTCGCATGGGGGCTTTCTTGTCACTCACCTTGCTGGACAACATCCTGAGATGAACTTTGCTGCGTGCATTGCCCGCAATCCGGTTATCGATTTTTCCGTAATGCCCAGCCTCACCGACGTGCCCGATTTTGTCATGGCCTCAGTGTTCGGTGAGCTAAATCCACGGGAACCAAGTGAGGTGTACGCGCGTAACGTGGATGAGCTTGGCCAAATGTACCGTCTGTCGCCAATCGCTCACATCCACAAGGTCAAAGTGCCCACTTTGCTGCTGCTCGGCACCAAGGACCTCCGAGTTCCCTGCTCGCAAAGTCTACTCTACCACCGATTGCTCAAAGCACGCGGTGTGGAAACACGCTGTCTCACCTACGAAGACATGCACGATCTATCGAAGATCGACGTTGCCTATGACTGCTTTCTCAACATGGTCAAATTTATTGAAAAGTTTTTGTATAAAATCGCATAAGTATTCATTGTTGAGAGTTATGAAACCTGAAAGCAACTGATAAAAATATTATTTTATTTTGTTATTGTCTGCTCAATTTTGCAATGTAAATTGTGAACTTTTGTGAGTAAGAATTAAGATTGATACTTACTTTGATTGTGTAATAATAAAAATCTTACCCAATTTGACTTTAAAAATTACACAATTCAAGTCATGGTTTCAAGTCAAAAAATTATTTATTAAATAATATATAATTAAAAATTTATAAATTAAATACTCTATTATATATATTTTAAAGTAGTAATAATAATACAACAAATGCGATTGTTGCTTGTCATCAAAAGAGAAGTAAAGATAATTCTGATATAAGTAGGTAATAAAAAGAAAGAGAGCACGATACATCAATCACTTTGAATTGGATTTGGGTGTCTGTCAGTCTGGGTATGTTTGTGTGTGTGTGAAAGTCTGTGTGTGAGTTGAACCTCGGTGGAACTAGATGTCTTGCAGAAAAGAGCTGCGGAAGGGGAAGAGAGAGAGAGCAAATGATGGCGTAGAGGCAACCAAACACAAACGAAACGAAAGAAAATCAGAGACCAAAAGAAAACAAAAAATAAATAAAATCAAATAAACAAAACAAAAATATCAATCAATTGAATTGAATTGAATAATAATAAATAAATTAATAACAATATAGAGAAGTTTTGAGTTGATTTAAGTCGATTGTGTCAAGTTGAGAGATGAGGAGGTGGAGAAGGGGAAGCGAATGAGGTGGCGGTGGTGTCAACCGTACGAGTCGATATCACATGCAAGCGATAAGTGGAGCAATTCAGTCACACTACGTATGCAGGTTAACGTGTCGTGTCGGGTCGAATGACCCACCATACAAGACAACCACGACCGGAGTCACAAATGCAAAGAGAAAGAAAGAGAGAGAATGAATGAATGAATGAAAAATAAAGGGAAAGAGGAATCTGCTTGTTTCTCTCACGTCACACTACTAAAAAGATCTATTATCACTATGTAGTTTTTTTCAAAAATTGAAAATTTGCAATTAATTAATCAATTCTAGTTAGAGAAATGCAAGCATGAGTTGCTCCTTGCGACATTGTGGAGCGTGGAATCTGGTGGAGTAGAGGGAGTGGGTGACTGGCGCGGCAGCCCAGTGTACCAAATTGGTGCATTGACAGTGCACTGTTTGGCGCATTGATTGGTGCATCGCGCCCGAGTGCATCAATCTTCATTAACGCCACTAGCGCCATCGGTCTTGACGCGAGCCACCACCGGCACTGGCGCCCACTGGTTCCCGTCACCATTGGGCACTAGTGGTCTGTAGATAGTGGTGCCCATTCGAAGTGGTGCCATTGCTGCCTGTGCCTTGGTGACTCGACACGGGTAAAAAGGCTGACTGATAGCTGGGTTTGAGGACAAACTCGCCACTGTCCTGCTCGCAAGTGCCAAACTGCTGCCGCTGACGGTATTCATTTCGTTGCTGTTGCACGAATTCAATTATCAAATTGTTGGCAATAGTCAAATCTCTGGGTGGTAAATTAAAATGAATTACAAATCATAAAAGTTAATAACAGTTGTAGAGATAACTGGTGTGCACTGAGCCCATGTGTCTCACCTTTCACTTTCGTTCACTGATTTGTTGGGCTTGCTCTTGAATGCCTTGCGAAGTGACTTGGAGCCATTGATGTCAATGTCAGTGGCAATCATCTTGGGACTGGGCAGAACCTGGACCCAAGCTCTCTGGTTTTGCAGCTTGACGCATTTGGTGCTGCTCGCAATGTGCGTCTGGTAAGAAGGGGTGGTGTTTCCCGATGCGTGTTCCTCGCACTCCTCGTCCAGCAGAAAACGATCAATGAAGCTTTCATCCAACTCACTAGCTCCAAGCTCTCTAAAATTTCCTCGGGTTTCTTGGAATTGCTCCGGGCTCTCTGAATTTGCTCGTTTGGTGGTCACAATCTTTTCCCCTGCTTGGTGTTCCTGGTGGTGAGTGCTCCAAGGTGCCGAATGGTCAAGGTCATCATCACAATATGCAAAAGGCGAGCAAGACTGGTCGGTGGAGGCTCGAGCAACGCAGAGCAAATCTGCGGTAGTGTCCGGTGCGTCTAGGGTAGCCCACTCGCCTCGGGCCACAGTGGCCCAACGCGGTCCCTGCTCAGGCTCGATGCGAGCCCCACTCTCGCCACTCGCCTCGTCGATCAGCTCGGTCACCGGGGCGCGACGACCGTTATTTTCGCTTTCGTTGCTTTCTTTACACTCGATTTGATTCCTTTCCATTAGTTCCGCAATTTCCTAGAGTGCGTGTGTCGTGTGGGGCAAGGGAGCAAGAAAGAAGTAAAAGCAAAAAATTATTTTATTAAACAAAAATTATCAATTATATCGATGACTCGCAGTGGCATTCTCCTGTCACCATCACCGCACTCTCTCGCTCATCAGAGAGAAAAAACCAAGCGTAATTGAGCTAATAAGTGAGAGTGAACGCGCAAGGCAAAGAACGCGTCAATAGAAGCTCGAGGACAAGACTTGGAGTAAGTGAAGGAATGCGAGCTTGCCGATCACGTCATCGGCTCCACCGCAGAGCTCACCAGAATGGACCCATTGCCAATGGGACCCTAGAGTCTCTCTTTCTTGTTTTCCCTCTCTAGCTGGGTGGTTGACAAATCGAATGCTCTTGCTCTCCTCAGCCGAATTAATAGATCACAACCATCATCCCGTTTCTAGCTAATCGTCGAGCTCGAGAAGGAGGACAGCAAGCGAACCACGATCATCAATAACGATCGAGAACAATTAATCAAACCTTTTAATCAATTTCATAACGGCAAACAATAAATCTTGTCTTTCTCTCTCCCTTTGTATATATGTTTACGCGTCTTAGAATAATTTTCCATTAAATTTGTTTTCAATTAGATTGAAGGCCCCCCTGTAGCCCCCAAATGATAGCGATATATAAACAATCCAGTGTGATGAGATGTATCTAAAACACTCAAAAAATTGTTTAAAATCGCACAAACAAACCTTTTAAATTTTGTAAATTAATAATCCTGAAGTAGTTAATTTAGCTAGTTAGTTTTAAACTGTATAGCAACATGTCATCATCTAACAATAACAACCAAAAAGTTATGAATAAATAGTCAACAGGACTTGTTGTAGCTAAGAACCTGAAGTCATCCAAAAAGAACTTGGTGGAATCTCGGAGAAGCCAGCGTCAGCCACAAACATAATTTGGCTAATGATAGCCAAGCGGGAAGAAAGAGAGAGAGAGAAGAGTACTGTGAAGAAAAGCAGAAAGAAAAGAAAGCAGTGGGTCTTGGTGGTGTGGCACCCACACTAATAACAATCTATCCTAGGCGGCTCGAGCTCGGCGTGAATCGATCGCTAGCCATGTCATTTTGTCAATGTAGACCCATCGAATCGAATGGTCTCCGAGCGGTGAGAGCGATAGCGAAGAATATTCGCCTTGCTCTCTTCTTACTTTGGTTCGCCCAAATGGAAGCCTAAAGATATTGGGGGAGGTAAGACAGCGTGAGGATAAGAGTGGCAAGGAGATTTGAAGAGGCACACACACACACACACAAAACGACTAAATAGATATAAATTGCCCCGATGGCTCCTTCCATCATTGTCGTGTGGGCCTGTCGTCGTCCGGCTAATCATCCGCTCAGCTCAAGTGAACGAAACATAGAGACACACATAAAGAATATATGGGAAATAGAATCAAAAGAAAGACAGGGCCATCGTGGCAACAAATCTCAAGTAATTAAGTTAATTAATATTAATGAAAATCTAGTATCGGGAGGAAGGACTAACATTGTTGTGTCGTTGCCGGCTTGCAAGTATTATCACCGCACTGTCACAATATATCATTGCTGGGAAATGAGTGACCAAGGCAAAATGCGAGACTGTTTCTGTCAACACAAGTACGATCGTAGTTGAAGCCGGCAAACATCGCTCGCACCACTGCAACTGGCCTTTCCAATTGGTTGAGTCAATTAATCAACGCACCCGAGAGTGACCAAAGAGGCCAGTGAGATCAGTGGCTGTCCGTGGCCAGGTGTACTGAGACCTACCTGATTGAACTCCTCCAGTGAGTTGAAGGAGAGCCGTGACTGAGAACTGCCAGTGCCGAGGGCACTTGCTGATGACACGCCGAGTGATGCTTCGGCATAAGCACCGAAGAAGCCAAATAACTGATGGTTAGTGCGAGTGGTTTGCTTGGGGATGGAGATGGGCAGCGACTTGGTCACCGCCGAGTGCCGCTCCTCAGTCATCGATGCCGAGTCAGACGACCCAGTGCCACCATTGTCTGTGAATAACATGCCAAGATTAGCATACAAATTATTGACTAAGTAAATAGAATTAAATCACTTCTTCCTATCTCTCTCTCTCTCTCTCTCTCGCCCACTGTCTGGTTAGCTCTCATGATCAAGCTGCCAGCACTGCACTGTGCTTGGCAGACTGTCAGAGACAATTAGATTAATTATTTATATGAAGCCCTATTGATCGAGACTAACAGATCGAACCTAATTTGCACATAAACTAACACGACAATGGACTGATCTGTAATGCTAAGCAAAGGCGACACAGTATACTAGTAGCTTATAAGCAACCGCAATAGGCCGATCGAATGCTTTAGAAGGGTAGCACAACACTATGCATCTGCAAAATGTTGCCTGCTGCAAAAAATCTAGTTACGAGCTTGTAATTTGATTAATTTACCACTTGTAACGTATTGTGACTTTTACAAATTGGACTTAAGCTAAATAAGGGCAACATGATCAAAAACCTAACCAATCTATGCACCAATATTCTAACCAACATCATGGCCATACGTTTGGCCACCAAAAGTTTTCTTTTACACCGCTAAATACCCCATTTACATTTCGGACTGAACACTTTACAAAAGCTCACGGGTTGCACTGTAACTTCAATCGACAAAATGCGGTACTCGCAAACCGAATTGTGGCAAAATCTTAATTAATTTTGAACAAAACGTACAAACGTATACTGTAGTTTGTTTCTAGCAGCAATACCTCAGTAGAAAAACAAACGGGGCTATCCACAGATGCATCCTTAATAACTATAGAAAGTATAGAATGTTTTTTGTCTTTTGTCCATCAAAATCCAGCTCAAGTAAGGTTAAGTCTAATAATAATAATAATTCAATTACTCACTCCATTCGCTCCACAAGCACCCCCTAAAACAAAGGAATCACAAAAACTAGAATAACTCGGCTTGGGCTCATCACCGCCATTTGACTCCAACATATCATCTTTGCCTCCTTCTCCTCCACATACTGGTACCTCTTTCGGGGCTACTTTTTGCTTCCAAACCATCTTTTTTCGATTTTCAATTCTCTATCGAGACCTATCTTGGGAGCGAAAGGGTTAAGACCGGAAAAGCCCCATCTTTTAATCTGCTTTTTTCTACACCAAATCTCTTCTTTACTTCATTATCAGGCAATCTCCACCAACACTTTCCCCAAAAACTCACTCCAAGTCTCTTTTTTTCCCAAAGACCGTTTGCCATCAAAAAGCGCAGCTTACCTTGCCGAGTCCAAGCGAGCTGTGAAGTGGTACCGGTGGCGACACCATTGGCTGATCGGTGGTGATGGCTATTGGTGATTCCACGCCCTGACTGGTCAGCCGAACCTCGCCATGGGCCCCGTCGACACTGCTCGCCACAAGGCCGCTTAGTCCAGGCCACTTCTTGTGACCACCGTGCAACCGAGTTCTGCTCGTTCGGTATCCTCGAAATGTTCGACCGATTAGGATCGTTCTCCTGATTGTCGTTGGCGGTAGGCCAGTAGTGCCAATCAGTGCTTGCAGCCAGAGCGGTCAGTGGCCACTGATCAGTGCAGTGACTGGTGGTCAGCGACGTGTTCCATGATGAGCCACAGTCACCGCAGTCATCACCGTCATCATCACAGCGATTTAAGTTCGCTTGGTTTGTGGCCGTACTGGTGGCCAGCTTCTGTAGTGGCGCGGTGCTGGTGACGACGCTGTTCGAGTTGTCCACCTCGCGTCCGGGTCGGGCTTGGTCGCGTGCGCCACTCGGCCACTGGCCATCGCTATTATCATTAGCCTCCTCCTGTCCGTCATCAGTGGAAGCACGGCGATCGGCAGCGCCACGGCGATCCAGGCTCGGCTTGTCGCTATCTGACTCGCGGCTGGCTGCAGCAATGATTGGCGATGCCGGCCCAGTAGCTTCTGCCGGTGCCGCCACAGTGGTCGCCTTAGTCGCTTTGCACGTCGTCGTCGATAAGTCCTGTCGGGTGAGGAGACACAATTGAGACAATAAGAAAGCGTGCTGGGTGCCGCTCGCGCTAGCCGACTGATTGCCTGCCATCGCCGACCAACCCACAGATTCCAAGCTCATTGGTGCCAGTCGATTCCCGTGCTTATTAGACTGATTAATGGCGGGGGTTTTGGCTAAAATCGATTAGCTCGCTATTAGTGAAATAAAAGTGATCACTCGCAAGTGGTGGCTTGCCAAATTTTCAAACGCGCAAGAAACGAGTGGAAGCAAATGGACTTGCTTCGGTGCTCTCTCTCTCTCTCTCTCCCTCTCTCGCGGACAGTGGTGATACTGAGTGTGGTGATCATCACTTATCAGCACCAGTGGAGACAATCTGGTTAGATTGAAATGTGGTCTTGTGCTCGGACCAATGTGCTCGGGTGATTAGCTGTAATGCTCACACCCGGGGCTCGACCAACCCACTACGCGATGGGCAGGACAGTTTGAGGATTGAAGGGGCTGCAAGCCCACCACGGACCACTCGACCATCACGGTGGCGTTGATGATCGCCGTCCGGAACACTACGCCTGACTAATGGCGGCATTCATTAGGGACAGCCTGTGTAATTGAAAATTAATCGAAATATAGACCAACAAAGAAAGTCTGACTGAAGAGAAAGAAAAAAGAGACAAGTCGAGTTGCTGAGTGACACAAAATTTGCGGCACGTGAAAGCACTTTGAGCACAAGACAAGCCACAACTACATTGACAGAGTCGACATCACGTACCAATTTAGAATTTCCAAATCAGTTGACTTGACTAAAGCAGCTCATCATCACATTTCATTGATTGAATTACTTATAAAATTACTCGATTCCGCGCTCTTTCTCTCTCTCTCTCTCTCTCTCTCTCTCTCTCACTCTCCCATCCCCACTTGCAAACCGTGTGGCAATAGTGATCAGAAAGCTTGTAATGTAGTGCTGGACTCAATTAATAGATCCATTTGGCCTAGTTCCAACACCGAAGCGGCACATCCACGGCATATTCCGCCCCAGTGCGCCACAAGCAGCACAAGACCATGTACACCAATTGATTACTAGGCTCATCTCTTTCTCTCCAGGACTGATGACCAATTTGGCAGCAAATCAAAGCTAAACACGCAAGTCTCGCAGGGAAAGTGCTCCATGAACTAAGTATCCAGTGGGGGCCATTATCGACAGTACAGTGGAAAACTCATAATTCGATGTGCAGATTAATCATACTCATGTAGCACAAATTTATGCAGTTAACTGTGGAAAGAAGTTTCATGTGTGCACCAGTGAGAATCTATCCCTGTCTTGTCTTGGGTTCAATATGACTTAGGCCAGACATAGGGGGATCTAATTGCACGCATTTTTCACCAAGTGAAAGGCAGTATTATGTCGTTAATCACTGACACACGGCCGAGGTCTTCTCAACACTGCGGGCACCGGTGTGCGAGAGTGCCGGTGCGGATACACATACCGGCGGACAGTACCGCAACACTTACCTGGCCAGGCTCCGAGGGGTCGGTGGTCGACGGCTCCCAATACCGACCCGTGACGATCGACCAGTTTGTCCTCCAGTTCTCCGGCGTCTAAATTAATGGGTTTTTAAAAAGCAAAAAAAGGAAAGAAAAAATTTATTTCAATTGATAGTGGAGCAGTGATAAGCAAAAGGGCCTACGAGCACATGCGAATAAATATAGATCGATAGCGAGCTAATCTGAAGCGCCACTACCAAGGCGCCTGATTGGCAGAATCCATTTGTCATGGCCCTAGCGAGTGAGTCGAATTGCGAGCCTCTGTCGGTGCCAGTATGGCGACGACAACAACAAACAACAACAACAACGTTTGATTGAATTTTAAATTAAATTTCATTCGACTTAGCACTTTATTAATATTAATAAGTGTCAATCGATTGATGGTTGCGATCGCCAGTGAGTTGGCCAGTGAAGCAAGTGGAGCACACTCGATTCACGCTGACCAGGCACTTGGCTAGCACCAGGCACACCAGACACACCACCACCACTCTCCATCGATCCCACTCGATCGCCTTGCCACCACTCGACGGGCGGTAATTGAACCGAGTCTCTCCCCGCCAGAGCCCTCTCGATTCAATCAGTTAATTTCAAAACTTCATCTAAATTCATAACAAACTTGCGAGATATCGCACCATGCAGCAGGGAAAATTCGGCAAAAAGTAACAACAAAAAATGATTTCAATCTTCTTCATTCGATATATTTTGATTAAAAGTACTATTTTACTAGAAATAGCAAATATGCCAAGAAAGAGTTGTGTAACATCAACAACGTTGCGATCAATATCTCACTAAAAGTCGTGTACTTTCTTTTCTAAACAGGAAACGTAGAGTGGAACTACAAAAATTTCAAATATTATAAATATGGCATTGAGAGAAGACTTTAATGTTGTGCATTAATTAAGATTGCAAATTATCAGAGTAGGTCAAAATGAGTTATCACATTGGCGATCACGAGAAAGTACTTGAATGAGGCACCCGGTGTGCTTTGATATGATTCCAGGTAGACATTAAGCGCACCACTG
The DNA here is from genome assembly GCA_011762765.2 of Rhinocypha anisoptera. Taxonomy (NCBI): domain Eukaryota; kingdom Metazoa; phylum Arthropoda; class Insecta; order Odonata; family Chlorocyphidae; genus Rhinocypha; species Rhinocypha anisoptera. The sequence goes on along the minus strand of WURS02248854.1, from coordinate 20,667 downwards.
TCACTATCAGTATACACAAAATGCAATCACATAATATCTCATCATATAAGTCTTTGCAAACCTTGAGTTTCGTGGAAATGGTAGAACAACGACAAGGATGAAGTCAATCATAGCCTGCCTTCTGGTTGCTTTCGGTAAGTGGATTGGTGGCACCATCTGGTACGATTAAATGGTCAAGCTAACCCATGTGTGGTATTGTCATTTCATGTTGCTGGCTACTGCAAACACACGCATGACCCATAACAGCACTGTGTGGTAAGTCACCGATCATGTTGAATGATGGTAACGAGTCAAACGCCATCTGTCATTGCAGTATCGGCACTCTCCATCAATGACGATGTCAACAAGCATCTGAACAACTTGGCTGTGATCGCCGCTAAAGTGAGCTCAATTCAGCTTGACTTTGAAAATAGCAAACGCTTGCAGAAGGGTGACAGCCATTTGGAATCCTTGATTGGCGCAATCAAGGCGGAGAAAAGTGTGATCGACCGTGAGCGGAACCAGATCAACGCGTTGCTCACCTCTATGCACAACTATGACGTCATCAACCGAGTGTACCTTGAGTTCACCCGAATTGAGTGCGACGGCTATGATGAGGCACTCAACCAAATGGCCTACGAGGTGTTGGCCTACCAGGCGGGTGTGACCCAGTTCAAGCCCACTTATGTGTCCGATGCGATCAACATTGCTACCGCGCTGCTAAGCAGTCGCTTCCAGCATCTGGTCGGTTTGATGGCGGACGTGGACACTAAGTTGGCTAATATAATGAGTCATATAAACAAAACCAACGATCTGCGCAATGAACTCATTCTATTGAATGAGCTTAGCCAAGTGATGAATCTAACTTCTTATGTGAAGAATAACTATTATCGAGAGTACCTGACTGCGCAAGAAACCGCTCAAGGTAGCGGCATGGAGTTGAGCATTTTGCAGCGTTCCGAGGTAGAGATGCACGTTGCCATGCTCAACTGGCTGGCCAAGTTTGCTCACACCTACCAAGAGCTAGTTCTCCGTCTTCTCGGACATTAACAAAATAAACTAAAACTAATCACCACCCTTTCGCATAGTTAGTGTTGATAAAAGTGTCAAACCACGTCAAATCGGGCAATGTCAGAGAAATGGATTGTGCATCGATAAGACTGCGCGTGTGTGGCATTGCCACCAAAGACAATGGGGGAACACTGCGAACACAATGCCACTGGCGGGCGGTTGGCACAACAAAGCGTGTGCGTGTGTGCAAGGTTGGCAACAAGTGCCCAAGTGAAAGCTGATTCAAAAACAGACAATCGGCGAGTGATTGTGTAAGGAACACCCCAATGCCGATCGGCACCGATCGGTGATGCTGATGCCATCGATTGTACAATGCGCGTCCCAATGGCACCTGTTGGTCAAGAAAGAGATTGCACTACCGCATCGGAGTAGCGATAGACAAAACCGGCTATTCTACCAGGATTGTCACTGTGTGTGTGTGTGTTTCAAGTTCTGACAGCAAGGTCGTAAGGACACTCGTCTGACGATAATGACACTTACTCGATTTGACTTGCAAATGCCCACTGCCAAACCACTAAGAGCAGTGCTGCTGCTTACCCTCCTGCACGGCACAGGTAACGCCACTACTTTCTCCACTTTCCCCATTTCTCACCCCACTTTCTCTTTCAAGTACTCGGATTGAGCTCACTTAATGAGATTGAGCAGAGAGTAAAGGCATGCTACCTGACATCAATGCCCAGGTTGACGCGACACTTCAGCCGAGTGTCAGACCTATACCCACGGATCAAAGTAGACGATCTTGTCCAATTAAATCAAATCATTAAGAATAACCAAAATGAGTTGGACTCTTTCACAGTAGAAATCAAACAATTTCGGAATTCACTACCAGAAAGTGAGCTCTATGAAGAGTTTCAAGTTGTGATTTTGATCACAATCGTGGAGAATCTCACAAAGACTGTGAATGAAATAGGCGGTCAGTTGGCTGCTTTAGAGAAGTCATACTCAATACAGCCAGTGTACCACTCGCCATTGTTAGAAACCAAGTTGAGCGTATTCGAAGACAAGCGAGACAGTGTGATTGATCTGATGAAACAGCTGGACGGGCAATACAAGCAGTTGAGAAGTGCCTCGCCAGATGACACCATGAGGAAAGCAGCAAACAACACCCGAGAAACTCTCATCAACCTGGCCAACCAATTCATTTCCAAACTACACAACATTCAGAACCAGGAAACTACCGAAGCCAAGAGACTAAAGAAGCAGCTAGATCTCAAGCAAGCTACCGACATTGAGATTGATCTGGAAATAATGAACAAAGTTAAATCACTGGTGAGCAAGCTTCACCTTGAGACAAGTCTCTAGTCTATTTTCGTATTCCAATAATAAAGCTGTCTGGATCGTTTTTGTGTGTGTCCATGGGGGAAGGACGAGAACAAATTCAATAAAGTGATGATGATAATGCCATCGCAGTATTGGAAGTGTGTGTGTGTGTGTGTGCTATTGTACACTGGGTGCTTCGACACATGTGAAAGCGAGCAGATGTGCTCCACTCTCAGACTCTGGGCGACACTGGCGCGTCCGGGCAGAATTGGCAACCAGGGAGACCATAATGCCAAGGGGAAGAGAGAGAGAGAGAGAGATTAGCTTGCGCCATCTCTCACCAATCAATCGCGCTGATACGACGGAATAATCAATGAGTGTCTAATAACTGAGAATTGCAATACTGGGCCAATGTAGTCATCTTGTCTCCCCCTTTTCGTGATAGGTTTAGAAAGTCTTAAAAGCTAAGACATCTTTATATTTACTGACACATCTCATACGCGTATCTTACTCAACTCACCATCGAAACCATGAAAACCTTTCTACTAACCACTTTCATAGCCTTCCGTAAGTATTGCCTTTTTTGTTAAGATCAACACTAAATTCTCTGTCATCAACATGCGCATTCGAATAACATCCAAATATATCACCAATCTTTATAGTGATTGGAGGTAAGTGTGATTTATGCTTGAGCAATTGGAAGTTTCTGTGACACCAATTAATCAATATGTCCTACCATTGCAGTGACACTTTTGCCTCCATATGAAGCAAATGTGATTTATGAACGAAGTCAAGATGACCGGGTTATTGAGCATCCAACTACTCTAAACAATAAACCTGCCAAAGCGCCCGAAACAACGAAAACATCTAAAGCGCCCGAAACAACAACGAAAACATCTAAAGCGCCCGAAACAACAACGAAAACATCTAAAGCGCCCGAAACAACAACGAAAACATCTA
>WURS02248854.1:0-17297 GCA_011762765.2 Rhinocypha anisoptera | reverse complement strand
AAGCGCCCGAAACCACAACAAGTCCAACTACGACTCAATCACCAGATAACATTTCCAAAGATCTCGAAAATAAAGTCAAAAAAGTCTTCAAACAGTTTGAGATTATTAAGCTAGATAAAAATAAGAGTACAATGAATGATCTAAAAAAGGAACTTTTAGATGAGATCAAAAATTTGGAACAAACTAAGCTTAACAAGGAGGAAGAAGAGGATACTATCAAAGAATTGGCTTTTCTCCAAAAGCTCCAAATTCAAAATGACATTATTCGCATTGAGAGTGGCGTTGAGATTTTTCAAAAAACTATCGACAAGATTGATGATTATATGCAAAACAAGATTGATTTCAGGATTGCAGACCATTCCGGTATTATCAACGCTATCAGTAGTCTTAGTAGTGAAAAAATTGAGGAAATTCTAAGCAACCTTACAGGCATCAATAGTGACATCGAAAAAGGAGAATGGAAAGAGAATAATATTGAGAAAGAGAAAATTAAGAAGGCTTTAAACGACAAAAAGAACGAAGCTGATATGAGTTACAACAAATGGATTGGTAGCTTTGCTCAAGAGCAGTTTCGTATCGATAACGATCAAAAAGAGTTAATTCTCGTTCAAGAGTACGAGATAGAAAGCAATCTTAAGGTTCTAAATGAAATCTCCCATTTTATAGTTCAATTTCTACCAATTTTGGATTTGTATGAGTAATTGTCATTTTATAACTATATCTATCTAAATAGTATAATACAGCCAAAATAAAACAAAACATGAAAAAGTGAAAGATGACACTAACCTGGGTAGTTTGGTCAATCATGAAGCGACCACAGTAGGTCTTGACGCCGTACTTGAAGCCAAGTGGTGGAGAAAGACTAGGCTGGTTATGGTGGCTGTGCGAGGAGGTGCTGCCCGAGCGGGCCAGTGAGTCGACACTCGAGGCGCGTCGCAACTGCATTCTTGAGTAGAGGTAGATTCTGGCTCGACACAAGCGGCAGTCGGTTAGGCATCGCCCAATGCTGCTGCTCATCGTCTACACCTACCGTCGATATGAAGAATGCCGCAATGGAAAGCCAATGCTAGACAATGTGGTTCAATCTAGCGAGAGTTTGGAACAATTGAGGTGTGTGCCAGGTTTAGAGGTGAAACATGCCAGAGACTGAGGTGGGAGTGGGAGTGAGGGGTTGAGGTAGAGTGCGTGTCAGTCTAGTGCAAGCATCATCACAGCGGGTGGGGAGAGGCAAGGGGTCTGCTTGGGACCAGTGACGAGGTCGAACTGACGAGCGACGAGTCACCGAGCAAAGTCATCCTACCAAAGTGCCGGTCGGGTACCGGTCGGTCGGTCGGGCACACCGCTCGGCTCGCTCACTGCGCGCTCTCGGTACTCCGAACAGACCGCACATCGAGCCAGCAAAAAGCACCGAGCACAGTGAGCTCGCGCGAGCCAAGTGTATACACTGTATACACTTGGTCCGCGCGTTTCAGGAACAGACAGCAAACGTCCGGCCAGTTGCGACAATACCACTACTGCCGACTCGGCTACTGCTGTTACTGCCACTACTGCCAGCTGAGTGGAGCCAGCCTGAGCCGAGCACATCTCACATCGTCCCTATGTCCCACTGGCCACAATCGAGATATCCAGTCAGTGCACGGTGTGCTCAAGAGGAACCTAGGCGCGCGCGATATGCAGAACATTTTGCCTGTACTACAACGGTACAGTGACAAACCCGTGCCTACCTCTCTTGCGGTTTTTCTGAGTAGCACATGGTGAGACGAGGTGAAAAGTGTGCGTGTGTGTGTGTGTTGACGAGACAATGTTGGCACCCAAGAAACCGACGCCGAGCCGGCTTGGCTCGCCACGCTGGCTGGCCGGCTCACTGGCTCATGCTGCAAGACTAATCAAACGCCTGGTTGCGCTTGAGAACATGCCGTTGAGACTTGTTGGCGTGCTCGCACGGGCACACTCAAAGGGAGGGAGAGAGAGAGAGAGAGAGGAACACCGTTGCGCCCACTGCTTAGGCAACGCCTCTCTGGACAGTAGCACATATTGTTGTTGGCTTGTTGTATAATTGGCGAATACAGTTGTCGAAGGGAGGACAGCGACCGACTTGGAGAGCACACACTGTGCACGTGCCACACTTTTGTAGTGTTTCGGCTTGCAATCACTGGGTGACCTCGTCGCCAACGCCGCCATCGCAACACCGTGGGCTAGTCCATCGGCTCTTGTCTCACTCAAATGGCTCGTCACTCTCAAAGACCTACATTGCTCCCAACTTGGTGGATTCGTATGTCACTACTTCAGGTATTGATAGAATCGACCAGGTTTAAGTTCAGAATTAAGTTCAACACTTATGTTAATCTTGAAAGTAAAAAAATTCGAAAAACAGTCGGTAGGTCAAAATAAGTTTAATAAATCTAAGAAAAAACTTATCCAAAAAACTTACTTAGCCAATGGAAAAGGTTATGGATAGTCCATAATCCATTGATAGTTCATAATTGGTTAATCGGATCTTGTGATTTTCAAATTAACAGTCAACAATCGGTTCCGAAGAAAACACTGGGAAGCCATAACGAATAACTTATACACTCCAAAGCTCCTTTTTATTAACCCTTTCGCTCCCAAAGGCGCTATTGGGACGTATGTGTCCCGCTAATTTAATTAGCAATATAAGGCTTATCTTTTACTGACAATCATTGGGATCGAAAGGGTTAAACGAATGAATCCAAAATATTTTGAAACAAGATTGTATGAATAATTTTGAGTTTGTTTATATTAAAGTGAACAAAATTCTAGCATCTTCTAACAACAGACAGAGTTATAATGGCTTCAATGATTTGATATTATTGTGTTAGTTGAGCTTGTGAAACAAAATTCTTTAAAAATAACTTTGGAAAGTCTACATTATTCTCAGCTTATTAATAACTTTTAAATCTTGATTATTTTAACACAGAGTGACTGTGTAAACATCAACTGTTAATATAATGCAATAAAACAATCTGATAGATGGTTATTCGAATTTTATTAGTTTTGATAAACTCTAAATGTTTTATAGATTGAATGTTAGTTATTTTAATATATTTTAAAAGCTTCGGCTCTATTAGGTTTTGGTTTTTTACTTCTACAACCACGTACTTTATTCCAAATCCTTCTCTCAATCTTTTCTAATTTTACCTCATGTTTTTAATCTTAAAATTTTCTCCAAATCTTCGCACTAAGTTTTTGGGCGTTTTAAAACAATCACGATTACTTGATTTAATTTCGACCTCACTTTTATTTGTTTAGTGACTTTTTAAAGATCATGTTGCAAAACGAAGAGAGTTGAGACTTATCTCTTATAAACAGAAATCAAGAAATGTTCGATTGAGAGAGTTATAACCAGTATACTATCGACTGTAAGGCACTGTTGGTTGGAACACAAGTGTTGGGTCACTCGATACTCGTATGCACTGTTGACAGGTTTTTGGTGCGAATCGAGCTGGTGCGTAGACAGGCCAACAGCTGCTGACTCCCCTCTGTCTAGTGCCTCCCCCACCGATAATTGGCCCAACTTCTACCGAATCAGCGCACTATTGCTCGAGCGACAAGCAAGCGTGCCATTGTGCAATGTGAAGTGAGCAGTCAGTTATGGCGCTGACAACATGACGCCGACGACAACGAAATCGAGGCATTAGCCCTCTTGGCTGATTCTCTCTCTCTCCCCTTGGGCACATGGTAGAACACACCAAGGATTGAATCACACGATGTAAGTGGCTCTCTAATTGGAATAGCCCTCACTCCGGATTCTTTCTTCCCCCCTCCCCTTTGCTCCGATCTTGGCTCAACGCATATCGCGCACCAAGGGTGGGCGCAAAGCAAATTAAAATCATGACTACAATGAGACAATAAATAAACTGAAAAGGGGGTGGCAATGGCATCAACAGCAGCAGCAGTAGAAGTACAAGTAGTAATTGTAGTAGTAGTAGTAGTAGTAGTGATGGTGGGAAGAAGCCAGTGAAGCAGTTCTAATTGTAAAACAGTTGAGCGACCCCCTCAGTGGTGTGCCGTACAATACCCCAACTACTCTAACGGATCTCAACGTGCTCATACACTTCGATTCGCCCAAATTGCGAAACAATTGCTTGAGAGTGTGTGTGAGAGAGAGCGAAACCAAAAGGCTTTACGGGGGCATCGAAAGTGAAAAGGCATCATTGGAGAAAGGAAGGAGAGAGAGCGATATGAAAATGGGGGAGTACGCCAAGAGGCAGTCGAGGTGCTGCAAATGGCAGCAAAACGGCGTCCTGTGTGACATAACATGAACTGGCTTGTTTTTGTTGTTCTTCGTTTGTTTCGTACTGATAGCAAAGTCAATAGTGAGAGAGAGAGAGAGAGAGAGAGAGAGAGAGAGAGTCAATAGAGAAGAAACAGGCAGGCCTGGTTGGTTGGCATTGTCTCTCGGCACTGGCTGCATTGTGCCCCACGGTCTCACTCACTCCCCAGTGTGTTGATCTAATCTATATTTGGGCCAACACCAATTGAAGGGTCGAATTGGACGAGAGAAAGAAAGAAAGAAGCATCGCTCAATTAAACTCGATTAGCTTCGACAGTGATAGTGGCTCGTCGACCACAATGGGAGCAAACAAAACGGACTCGACGCTGCTCTCTCTCTCTCTCTCTCTCCCTTCCTCCCTCTCTCACCCCCAACTAGCCTCACTCTCTTCCATGATTAATCGTGTCCCAATGATAACCTATCATGATTAATGGTGGGCGCCAAGACAGTGGCGCGCCATCACCGAGCCTGAGATGAGCAGGGTTGGGGCCAGAAGACAAGCCAGTGGGTGACAGTCCACAAAGGTGACATCTAGCTCTTTGGGCCGTGGGGACAAGTCATTGGGCGCGATGGTTCTACTTGTTCTCCACACTCTATAAATGTCTCTTGTCAAAACTTTAACAAAAAAAGTGAGAAGCTAGAAGAGAAAACACAAACACACAGGGACTGTGAGTGAGAGAGAGAATGAGTGAGCCTTGAGGATGAAATAGTTACTCTGGCAATGGCATCGGACTTAGAGAACGTCACTCTGCACAGAGATGTGAAAGCCAATTTGAAGTGGAGCGTGCATCTAACTGGATCAACATGGCTCAGGGCAACGGCCTCTAATCGGCTCGGGGTTTGCTTGGGCCCAGTGGCGAGGTCCAACTCACACCGAGCGACGTGGCAAGTTATAACCTGGTTGGGACCGTGGGGTTAACAGATTGAGACCACTCAAAGTCAACGACAGTTGTAAGTCTACTGTAGACAAGAAGAATCTGTATAATGAAACACCTGACTAGGAAAGTCCTCGACAATCAAATGAATGTAGTTTCTTTAACCGGTGTGTCACAGCCGAGAATATCAAGGTATCAGTAATGCAAAATCTAAGTGTAGCATGAGCTTCTCGACAAGTCTAAAGTTTCCGGTAACGATATTGTTGATTATCTTAAAATTTTGTGATTGAAAACTTGTGTTTAAGCACGTTTGTGATTACGTGAAATTCTGGAACTAGTACACCATCACCGGAAAGCAAACACCACTGGCAATCGTTTGACCTGATTTCTTAAATGCTCTTGTACCAACCAAAAACTATATAATCTTAAAAATACTGAAATTTTAAAAATATGTTTTTCCGGTTTTTGCTTGACAAAAAATCCCAGCCTTTCTTGAACGACTTTCTTTATTTTTAGGCAATTTTTACAAGAGCTAGTATGATTAGAAGCAAACTATACATATCCTTGTATATTATCACTAAATTTATAAAAATATACGCTTTAATGTGTAATTAACATTTTTGGTAAATCTTTTCTTTATAAATTTTGCAAAATAAACTATGTAAGGTGTTTGCCCCACCTCCTCCTGAAAGCAGTCAGTGCAATTGAACACCCCTCAGTGCATTCGGTTCGCAGTGGGTCGAGTGAAACTTTGGCCCAGCTTTGCACTTGTTCGTGAAGAGCCGATATGCTAACAAAGGCAATAAGGGCCATGGGTAAATGATATTATTAATAGTAATAGTTACAGTTGAGTATGATTACCATCGAGGGGGCGAGGAGGAAGGGAGCAGTGGCCAGTGGCTGTGTCTATTATTGATGGCGATCAGCATGGGCCGAGTGGCGAGCTGAGGATGTGCCGAGCTAGCGCTGCATCGCTCATTCCGCTCGCCTGGTCACTCTGTGCAACGCTCGCAGTGGATCTCTTTAATTGCTGATTAGTGATGCCAGCGCGCACTGGGCAGCTTGGCGGCACCAGGCCTTACTCACGCCCGATCCACTGGACGGCACTGGGTAGCACCCTCTGCTCGCAAGTGGCAGCAAATTTAAATAACCCCGCTCACTCGGATTAGAGAGGCCAACGGCTGCACCGATGGGTCGTTAGTGGGAGAGGGCATGCCAGTCAATTCTCGATTCGCCAGCCGTTTGTTTTGATTGCAAATCTCGTCGCCTCGCTCGCGCCACGACACGGTCCATCACTGGACTCGATTCTTCCCTCAATCCTCCCATTGATCGCTCTACTCGTGCATTTGACTTGAATTTTATGGAAAGTTTTCAATCGAAAAACAATACCAGTCAGAAGAGAGAGAGAGAGAGAGAGAGAGAGAGAGAGAGAGAGAGAGAGAGAGGAGATAAGTGGGTGAGCAGTGACAGAAGGCAATTGAGATGGCACGGGCCAGCCGACTGTGGTGCAGCACGCGCATCGGTCAATCGTGCCACTCAAAGCCGGGTCCGTGTCCACCCCACACTGCTACTGCATTTCACCAGACATTTGACGTTGAGTAACCCAACACTTGTGCAGAATGAAGTACCGGTTTGATCACGGCTACCTCTTGCTAGTTTCACCGAGATGGTTGTAATTAAAGTGTGATGACCATTAAATTCCGGTGGAATCAGAAAACTATATCCTTTGACGAGATGGCAGCCAGCAGCTGTTGGTGCACTATCGCACGTGTTCTGCTTGCAACACTAGTGTTGGACTACCCATTGCAATATTTAATTTGTCCCTTCGAACTCGACAAAGTTGTCCATTTTGTGCGTCGACCAATGCAAATGCTCGAACTGAGTACGAGGATAATGATTTCTGGGTAGTGTGAGCTGTCCGAACTGAGCCGAGTCTAATTCCCCCAATCATCATCGCAGCAGCGAAGAAGACGGCAACGCGCGGCAATCTAGGCAGTAAAGCCAAACTACGATTGGCTTCCTCCTCGTAGTACAGTAGTTCAATAGGAACAAATTATCAAGACAGGAGAAACAATAATAAAAAGGGTCTCTATCGCTTGCCCGAATTGAATTAAATCGCACGAGCTTGCTTGTCATAGCGAGATAGCTCAGTGGCCAGTGGCAATCGCCAGTGCCGGACACACCACTAGTGCTGCTGCTGCTTCTGGGCACTTATTATTCGCCACCGTCATGCTGTTTGACTTGCGAATGAAATAATCTGAATAAATCACCAAATTGAGAACAAACAAGCTTGCAGCTTGACAGAGAACCAAAGCGAACCCTGGCACAAATTGGGCCGCGTGAAGCAACCGATGCCAACCAACGGTACTGCATGTTAAACCTAGCTACCCAAGTTGGCGAATAATAAGCAGGAAGCGAGAGGGTGTGGGATTCACCATAAAAAGAAGCCATCATCAGCAGCATCAACTTCCACAGTACTCCAGCAGCCATTTGACGTTAAGTGGCCCAACACTTGTGCGGTAAACAGTTCTGGAATCCGAGTGAGGAAGTCATGACTCATCGTTGACTCACTCGCCCCCTCTATTATTGTATCAAATTTTACTTCTTTTTCTTAAGGTTCCCATAGCAACCGCATTAATTATGTCCTAAGATATGTATTTATGCCTTTTCATTTTCACCTAAACTATTAAAGATTTTTTACTTCTATTGCTTTGATTGATCCATAAACTAACTACAGTCTTCCCCCATATCCGAAACCTGCAGAATGCTTTCTCTCTCTCTCTCTCTCTCTCTCTCTCTCTCTCTCTAGTGTTGTGGGTATCAATAAAAAAACTATAATCGAAACATTGACGGTGCCTTGTTGAGCAAGGCGCGAGCTGTGTCCCTAATCGAGCCACCACGGTGGCCAAAGTAAATACATTTGTAGCCGAGGACATTTTCACTTGTCTCACTTCTCGCCATGTTCACCAAATCCATTCTTGTGTCAACTCATCTCTCTCTCTCTCTCTCTCTTGCTTTCTCTCTCATCTCTCCTCTTTTCACTTTGTATGTTTCACTTTCAAGATCAGCATAAACACTCAAGAGACAAAAACCGGCGACGAGAACAAATGACACAGAAAAATGGTTGACGAGCAGAGTGTGAGAGCAAACCAGATAGAGAGAAAAGGGGGAAATGAGAGAGAGAGAGAGAGAGAGAGAGAGAGAGAGAGAGTTGATAGGAAGAAAGCGACAGAAATGGATTGAACTAATTAGAATAGAACGGCAAGGATGACGGCGTGGAGAAGTCGACACACGAGGACACAATTGGCCAGGGGTAATGGACGGAAAACGAGGCGAATCGGGCGGAGAGTGAGTGTGGCGCCCACTGGTCCGGCACCGAGGGTCGCGAGTCACTCATCCGAGGACTGGCACGGCGGGTGTGCCTACCAGCCATCGCTCAATGGCGCCCCGAACGGAAACGGAAGCAGCCACAGCACCCGACACATCCAGCCCGACCCCGCACCACCGACACCAGACTCACAACATAAGGCCCACCGAGTCAACTCATCCCACATTACCGAGGCGTCATTGGGAAAATATCTTGAGCAGACAAGCAAAGAAAGAAAGAGAGAGAGAGAGAGAGAACAAAGTGTGCCGAGCACAACTCTCGTCTCGCTTTTGACATGTTGATGTAATGCAAACGACAAACACACAGGGCGGAATGCACTGCTGATGGACAAATCTACAAACACAGTGCGACACACTCTCCAGATTTCTACATGAAACACACATTGTCAGCGTAGTATGGAGAAAATTCGCACACTTGATCAAAATCCTTGATGGATTGAAAGTTCACCTGCCACCAGTTGAAGGCTACACCGATTGAGCTGAGGCAAGAGTAATAGCCTGACGAGACCATCACGGCGCCACACTGTTTCGCAGCCTATAGATAAATGGATTGCAAATGGACAAGCAGTAACCTGGACCCGTTGACTTAGTGCTTGCTGCCCACCGACCAAATCGAGTGGACAATGTCGTCGAGTGTCCGATTGCTAATTACTGGCGCTACCAGTGCCGGGTGCAGTGAAGCGAGCCAGACTTTGTAACCCAAAATTGGACACTGGAGCATCGTCCACAGTAGTGAATCTCACTCTCTTTCTCACTCAATCACTCGGTGCGTTTCCAAGACAGCACTGTAAGAGAGGGATGGTCGAGTTCCAAAGAAAAAGGGGCCAAATCTATTTGATTTCTGTTTAAAAATTAATGTCCCATTAGGTTGGCCCGACAAGGGACGGGCAATAGTGTGTGGTACCAGTCCCCCCCTTCAAAGTCCTCACTTCGTCAGGCATAGCCGTCAACAGCTACTGGCTACTAGTCGAGCCTTCCAAATCCTCCCCTTGTCGTCCATCTCTCGAGATCTAGGTAAACATGGCTAACTATTGTCAATAGAGCAGACTGACGACATAGCCAGACACACACTCGCATCGCTGCTCATCACTGCCAGCCTAGTGAAGTGCGCAGACACATTTCAAGCAAAAATCAAGATTAAATTGAAATATAAGTAAACACTCACACACACACGTACTGGGAAGAGAGAAAGAGGAGTGAAAAAGACATACAAAATAATAAAACCACCCACTTCTCGGAACATTGGCGGTGTTAGAGTCCGCTGAAGCAAAACAAGATTTATACCGGGCCAGGGATGGGTGCTAATAGTTCTAAATTTGTTCTCTCTCCCTCTCTCTCTCTCTCTCTCTCTCTCTCTCTCTCTCTCTCTCTCTCTCTCTCTCTATCTCTCTCTCACTTTCACTGAACATACACACACAAGTAGATATTTTGTGGATAGAAAAGCAAAAAAACTCTCATGATCCATGAAAGTTTCAAGAAACTTTGAAGAGGGGTTTTCGGATTTGTCCGTCCGTTGGGTCGGGTGGCGAAAAACCAGCCGAAAGCTGGCCATTAGAGGCCTGCTGCTATCAATGCGATGATTAGAGGGCCTTGAGTGGTAGTGCTCAATTCTCGTCTTTCTCTCTCTCTCTCTCGCTTACTCTCAGCCCCCTTGGTGATCTATGATTACAAATTGGACACAAAGTAACGCTCCACTGAGCAACTAATCGCCAAGCTGTGGGAAGAGAAGCGCAAAAGAGCGAAAGCGCCAAAATAGTGAGGAAAAGAGATACGTTTTAATAGTATAATTCAATTTAAAAAAATCAAATTACATCTAGAGGCACATAGAGATTAGATGAAAAAGCAAAGCCGGCATTGAGGAGAATTGGGGAAAGCGAGAAATGGACCAAACGAAAGGTCAATTTTTCCTCGAGATTCTAATTAAGACCCATTAGTGAGTGAAAGATGGAGATAGAGCTTACGAATGAGAGGGGATGAGTGGGGGAAGAAAAAGCGTTAGTATGGAATATTCCCATACAACTTTTTAAAATTCAATTTCGAAATAGAGACATGATGAGGGGATCTTGTGCTGTGATGTAGGAGAGGCCAAATAGGATTTGCCATCAAGTTGCTAATTCAATCAAGTCCCGCTTCCTCGTATCATTTGTGCCTCTCTCTCTCATTCTCTACCACTAGCAGGGGTTATCCCGTCCTGGGCATGCACTGGTGCTTTCTAGTATCTCTTATCAGGCACTCATTAGAAAGAGGAACTAGAGCCTTGCAGGGCTTCTTGGAACACACCAAAAAGTTACAATTGGAATGAGTGAGAGTGAGAGAGATAGAGGCAATGATCTGGAACCGGTGGGTCACTATGGACCGATCGAGTAGGCGAATTGTGGTGAGCTCACCCACAATGCACACACTTGGTCTCCCAGGATAGACTGTTTCAATCTAACAATTGAGAAAACAACAAAGTAGCAGAGTGGACAAGTTTTAGCTTCTCTTTTTCTTCTCTTCTTGTTGTTGTTGCGGCTGCTTTTTCACAAATAAAATAAATTCAAGTTAATTATAAACCAACAAATCCCTGCAGAGGCGAAATAGCGAGCTTTACCTTATTTTAGTGACGTGACAGAGCCTAGTACTTCTACTAACTAGTAATCTTACCCGTTACTTATGTATCAATATGAGTAAAAATAGTTGACAAGCTTGAATTCAATATTCAAGAAACGAACAAAAATCTTCTCTACCTTTAGCAGTACAAAGTGGCTTTTTTGAGATGTGTCCAGAAGTAAAGCGTGCGTCTGCTCTGCTCATATATGACGATTTACAATAAAAGTCTTTCCTTGGGCTAGCTAATTATTAAGTGTTAAATGTATACAAAAAGTGTCGTTGTTTTCAGGGATATTACTCACCCAATCTTCGGGGAAGTTTCCCATAAGCCGAGAACATGCGTTGATCATTGATTTGGTCCAATAAATCATACCTCCCAGTTAATCCAACCAATCCTTACTTAATCTTAGTTCAACGACTATCATATAATTGGATAAAAGATCAGTCGAAAGCAAAGATTGAAAGGAAAGGAGAGGGAGAAAGAGTTTCACAAAAGAATCATTAGGCACATTTAACATGTCACATTCGATAACACTTCAGCTGCTCTCTTAAAGTCAGGTGAGTGGACCGATACAATCAATAGAGGAATCATCATATAACCAGTCCACTGTTACCTTCTACTAGGTTACTCGTAGATCAGTTCACATAATGAGAGACAGATTAACATACCTTCAAACCATAACAATGGTCAGTTGGTCATTCAACCATCAATCCGTATGATGCTCATCACGCAAGATGAATTAATCAAAAGGGTAAGAATCCCATGAGTCACCTGACAAGGTGTATGATATAACAAGGAACAATCCGGATGTATCATTAAGCACAATCAATAGAACATTTAAGGGGAGAGAGATAGAAGTGCGCACATAGAGAGATTGGTAACCCATGCCTTCGTTCGACTGATCAACCTCATCTCATGCCTTTCGTAAACTCAAGTTTAACCACAAATCTAATCAATAATTAGTCACCAACTGGTCAACCACTGTCATTTATGACTCATAGCCAATTCAAAATACGGTAATCATGAATAGTTCTAAACTTGACTTATTTTGTTCTGAAATTCGCTGATTTCACCGACAAATGTATAGTATACATTGTATATAACAAAGTGACTATTTCTATTCAAAATGGTAACTTTTGTTTAGCATTTCACACGTGCTTCACTTTTTTCACAGATAAAAGGTAAAGCTGTTCTATAGAAAAAAACTAGCTTGGTAGAAAATGGATCAACAAACACAATAATACAAATACAAGTTCATTAAGACAACAACAACATTTTATTAATTAAATGTTATCTTTGAAGAGAGAGAGAGAGAGAGAGAGAGAGAGAGAGAGAGAGAAGAAGAAGGAGTATTTGAATCTACAATACAAAAAATGCATTTACACAGAACAAACCAAACAATTGACACATTGCTGCTGGCAATATCAAATACAAATACTACTACTACTACTAATATTATTATTATTACAAATAATGATGATTATTATTATTATTATTTTGATTATTGTTAGTGCATTTCACCACACTGTAGGATCTCGAAACACTAGGTTAAGAATTGAGGAGAAAGGGAGAAAATAACCAAAATATAAACAAGAGAGAGAAGGAGAGAAACAAAAGTTGTTTTTCTGGTAAAGCAGCAACGACGTCAGAGCACTAATAAGAAAAAGTCATTTTTGGACATGATGATAGTGATAATATGAGAGAAAGAGAGAGAGAGAAAGTCAATTTTGTGTGCCAATTGAAGAGAAACAATGATCAAAAAGCACGAAAGAGAGTGAAGGAGAGAGAGAGAGAGAGAGAGAGAGAGAGAGAGCGGAAAGTAAGAGAGATCGACCAATTAAAACTGGACCAAACAAGAAAAACCAAATAATAAAAATGAAAGAGAGGGGGGGTGAAGTAATGAAGGAAAGTCGAAGAAAAATAATAATAAAAAACAAGACAAGAATTATTAGGAGAGAAAAATAAGAAAGATAATAATCAAGAAGAAGAAGAGGGGAAAGCTAAGAAAAAGGGGGAGAGAGAAAAGAAAATAAGACAAGCAGAAGAAAGAGAGAGAGAGAGAGAATGAAAGCACTATAGAAATTTAATATCCAATTAGAACATGTTATGAATGTGGAATACATCGAGTGTGTATGAGTTTAGCTTTGGTACCAGGAGCAGCTTGATTGCACGTTTCACTCTCTGTCTCTCTCTCTCTCTCTCTCTCTTTCTCTTTCTCTACTCCAAATTGGCCTACTTGATCGAGATCCATCCCACACAACCAAGATGTTCCATGTTTTTTCTCACTTGCACTCTCTCTCTCACTCATCCTCTCTCCCATATTTCTCTTTAACTTCCTAACTCTATCTCTACCTATTTCTCTAACTCTAACTCACTCATAAACTCTCATTTATTTAAGAAAAAACTTGGTTTTATTCTTGTATTTTCCTATGACCATCTCTCTCTTTCCCTATCTCCCCCTCTCTCTCTCTCTCTCTCTCTTTCTCTCTCACCCACACACTAAAATCTAACTTACCAGATTTACCTACTCTCATTGATTTATTCTCTCTTTTTTCCACTCACTAATTCTCTTTTTAAAATTTTCTTTTATTTTTTACTCGGTCTTTCTCTCTCTCTCTCTCTCTCTCTCTCTTTCTTTTCCCTCCCTAGTTCGTTTACCGAAGGATTCCGTACACGGCACCACTAGTTAGACTCAAATTAAATTCTTCACAAACTTAAAATAAAATAAAAGAACAAAATCAAAAGAAAAGCAAACACACACACACCCACACAACGACGATAGACGAATTCAGAACAACTGGTGAACAGTAAAAAAAGTGAATACGAGAAAGAAAGTTAGAGAGAGAGAGAGAGAGAAGGCGCAATGTACCCTCTCATTTCCTTCAAATTGAGCTCAATGTTGCAAATGACATGGTCTAAGTCAATTGACATTAGACTCAATTAAGGGCAATGTAAACCGCGTTTTCTCTCTTGCTCTCAGTTTGTCTTTTGTGCAATCGGAGTAGAAAATTTTTTCATTCTCTTACTCTTATATTCTCTCTAATTTAAATTAAACTCTTTTGTTTGCTCTTCTCTCTCTCTCTCACTCCTTATTACCATAGTAGATATATATAGATTGAGTGAAAACACTCACTAACTCACTTGCAAGAAAGCACTAATACAAAGAAGAGAAAAAGTCAGAGAGAGAGAGAGAGAGAGAGAGAAAGAGAGAGAGTTCTCAATCGGATTGCGATTCGATGTAAGCCAATTGTTTGCCCAAATGTGCAGTGGGAACCGCACAAAACATTTCCTGGATCAACTCGCTCTTTCTTTTCCTGAAGCCTTACAAGTTGGAAGACTCTCTTTCTTTATGTTTGAAAGTTAAAGTTGTGATCCAAGAAAAAGTGAGAGAATTAGGTGCAACATTGCAAAATTACATTTATTTTAAGATAAATATAAGACTTCCAAAAATAGGGTTAACGGTGATCCATGTTTGAGAAGAGTCGAAACTTGAGCGAGCGAGAAAGTAAATTTGACTTAAAGGAAAAATAAAAAAGAGAAAAGTGATAGAATTAGAAAAAACAAGTTGGAATGAGAATAAAAGAAAAAGTTAAAGAAATAAAGATAAAGATGGAGATAGTCAGAAAAGGATTTAGAGAGTTAGAACATGAAAAAAGAAAACAGAGAGGGTTAAAAGGAGAGAGAGAGAGAGAGAGAGCTTAATACAAATCCTAATGACTCACTGGGTGTTTAACTAAATCTTAATTGAATTGAATCAATTTGTTTTTGTTTCCAGTAAAACCAACAAAACTACACTCTTATTTTTAGAATTAAATAATGAAATAACTCAAGTTCCAAACTCTGTTCTATTCTTTTTACCAATTTTCAAACCAAAAAACTTATCTTTAGGCTTTAAAAAGTTATCTATACAGATTAACGATATTTTTGTTTTATTTAAAAAAATTACCTATTTGAAAATTTAAAAAACTATTTTAACCGTTTTATGTACATAGCGACTATTTCCACCATTGTGGTGTATTGCTTGCATGGTGTGTCACTTTTTTTGTAACTCAACTAGATTGCGGAACTACAAAATAAATTTTCTATAAAATAAATGTATAAATCTATAAATAACTATATATATTAAAAATATAATCAACTTTTGAAATGTAAACAAACCAGACACAAAGGAAAGTATATTATTAGTGAGGAGAGTCGGGTAGAGTGGAGTAAATTGAATTGAGCAGGCACAGTCCATCTGGGTGTTTGATCAAGAGACCCAGATCGTCATCATGATGATGATGATGAGAGAAAGAGAAAGAAAGAGAGAGAGAGAGAGGGAGATGGGAAGGAGAGAGAGAGAAAAGAGTTCAAAAGGATGGAGAAGTTCGTTAGCTAATGAGCCCGATGGATAGTTAATTCTCTCTCTCTCTCTCTCTCTCTCTCTCTCTCTCTCTCTCTCTCTCTCTCTCTCTCTCTTCCCTTCTCTTCTATTGCTGAGTTCGCCTATGACCCAACCATTTTTGTCATCCCAAAATTGTTCATCAGGATCACCATCATTATTGCTCCTTTGTAACTGTCAGATGGTTGCGTTTATGCAAATACACAAAGAAATACAGAGTGAATGAGAAAGAATGAGAGAGAGAGAGAGAGAGAGAGAGAGAGAGAGAGAGAGAGAGAGAGAGAGAGAGAGAGAGAGAGAGAGAGAGAGAGATGGAAAAAAGTAAAGTGTAAAAAAACTAAAACATAATTTACTCTGACAAAGACAACATGTGATGTGTATAAACACTATGCACACTCATGCGACACTCACATTGCGAATAGTTTAATTTGGGCAACTCAAATGTGAAAGAACAGTGGGGGTGAGAAAGACAAGTGAAATATATGTAAAGAGAGGGAGAGAGAAAGAGAAAGGAAAAGAACAAAAACATGCTAGAGAAACGACAAGAAATGGGGTAAAAAGAGAAAAGAAAAGTGAGAGAGAGAGAGAGAGAACAAAATTCCAAATTTAAGTTTCGAGTATTGTTATTGCTTGTTTTGTGTGAGTGAGTGACTACCCATCATGTAGATACTCTTCAAAGACCAAATGTAGATGGAAAATGGTGATGGAAAAAAAGTTTTGTTAGTCATCTCTCTTCATTCTCACCCAAACACATCACAACGACAACGGGAACAATTGATGCGAGCATAACCAATTCTTATGGGGGTTACTCAATTAGAGTCAACGAGAGAGAGAGAGAGAGAGAGAGAGAGAGAAAGTTGACAACGGGTTTGTATAATAATATATTATATTATTATTACATTTTAAAAAAACTCTTGTCACTACTTTGTATCTAAATTCTGATGTGTATTTACCGAAAAATAAATTAGAAAAGGAGGAGAGAGAAAATGAAACAAACGAGTTGATATGATATGCAATATAAATATATATATATTCAAAAACACACCAAATTGGTCATCACCACCATCACCACTTTTCGTGACAACACTTTTTCGTTGTTATTATTAATTGTATTCTTATTATTATACAATAAATTATTCCATTATTATTTTGATTATTCTATATACATATATTGTTGTATTAATATAGACACATGCACAGAGAGAGAGAGAGAGAGAGAGAGAGAGAGGGTTGAAAGAGAGGGAGGGAGTGAGAGAGGGGGTAGAAAGTGATATTGCTCGCTTGCCAAGTTGACATTTCAGTGTCACGTTCGAGTCGCTTGGAGGGAGTGAGTAAACTAGATTTATGATATATGTGATATATAATATATATCTGTGTGTGTGAGTATAACAAAAACGATGGTGTGACCGAGGTTCAACAAGGTGAATCAAGCCTCAATCCAAGCCACTTTCCACCACTTGCAAATGTGATATGCAAATTGCCAAGTTTTTTGATGATATGTGTTACACACACTAAATGAGCCAATGAGAAGCAAAGTGTGTGTGTGTGCGTGTATGTTTGGAAATGAAAAGAAAACGATGAGAGAGAGAGAGAGAGATAGAGGGGGAGGGAGTGATTTAGAGAGAGAGAGAGAGGGGGGGAGAGTGAGAGAGAGAGAGAGAGAGAGAGAGAGAGAGAAGAGGCATGGTTTATGGGGTAAAACAAACTCTCTCTCTCTCTCTCTCTCTCTCTCTCTCTCTCTCTCTCTCTCTCTCTCTGCGAATGTATCCA
>WURS02248745.1:0-19462 GCA_011762765.2 Rhinocypha anisoptera | reverse complement strand
GTGTGTGTGTCTGAGCGGGTGTTTCTCTCGGAGGTGGTGACGTCTTCTTCTTTCCTTTCCTTATCCCTCACCCAAAAAAACCTCTCACCCTAGTGTCAAGAGCAACTGTGTTGTCAAATACACTAAGTATTTTCACGGGAAGATTGCACGTGGCACAATAGCTCAGCTGGTAGAGCATTCGACATGTAATCGGAAGGTCCCGGGTTCGATTCCCGGTTGTCGTATTTTTTCCGTGAAATATACTATTCCCTTGTGTTCGTCTTTATATGTTTTCCTATCCAGTTTACCATTTCCTATCCCATATTATATTTATATATATATATATATATATTTATTTATATATATACATTAGAGATGAGTCGAATCCATTATTTCTCGAATCCGAGTCTTAACTTTCCATACATGTGATCCCAAATCAAAGACTCCAAAAGGTTACTTTTCCCTTTAATCCCAAATATAATTTTAAATCCAGATATTTATTTTCCCTAAAATCTTAAATTTTATTTGGATCTAAATCTTAATTTTTCAAGGAGAATTCAATTAAAAATTGTGATTGCAAGTATAAAAATATTTTTACTGTCAGAAATATTTCTTTAAATAAACATTATGAGATGAGCTATCCATAACAACATTTATGAGTAACCCTTTTACTTGATACCGAAAGCGAAGTAACTAAGTAAAGCAAGGTAACTACGGTTTTATCGTTCTCGCTAAGTAGTAGGTTGGATTGTTTCTATACATGTTATCAATTATGGTCACGGTGGTGGCGGTAAATCCGAAAAAGAGTAGGAAAGGGTGGAGTAGGTTGAAAGAGATTCGGATTTTCAAGGATTCGGATTGGAGATGTAATTCAAGAGATTCGAGGATTCGAAAAAGAGGTGATATTCGAGGATTCGAATATCCCATTTCTAATAAATAAATATATATATATATATATAATGCGGTGATATGTCCACACTTTGAATGTAACTATAATTGTAGAAACACACGAGAAACATAGAGCACACGTGAAAGAACACACGAGGATCCGAATTTTCGCTGATCGAGGCACACCATTTTCTTAACGATCGAGGAAGGTCTTCTTCTTCCTCTATCCTTAAGAAAAAGGTGTGCCCCGACCAGCGAAAATTCGGATCTTGTGTGTTCTGTTTCCCATGTGCTTCTACAACAGACAGACAATGTTGTCTTCGTATCTGCTCGGCCGTCTTGGGCCCTCAGATAGATGTACTTATTGAAGTGTGTGTGTGTGTATATATATATAAACACATGAAGAAAAGCTCAGTGGAGTAATGTAAAAAACGTATCGATCCTTCCTCAAACGTCTGAGAAGATCTTCTCAGACGATTGAGAGAGTAAAGATCGACTGAGTGAAGATCATCTCAGACGGTTGAGGAAGGGCCGATACGGCCCGAAAGCTTCCGAATAAGAAGAAAATGTGAGTGTCTCTTTTTCTGTGTTCCCTTGTGTTCGTCTTTTATGATTCCCTATCCTGTTTTTCCCAATTCCTATCCCAAATAATATATATATATATATATAAATATACAAAAAATAACGAAGTCTGACCAATAGAGGTTTATTTCTTTTACACAAGTATGGATTATAATGCCAGAACTAAACTCCGTGGAAGCACTGTAATATTTAAAAAAATAGAATTTCTTTTCCTCATTAACATAAGAAATATTGTGTTGAATATAGAATACAACGCAAATCAAGATAAAAAGACATCTTATTATTTCCCTATTAGAAACCACAAACCTTTAGAAACCAAGTCAACTACTCTAATGTACTCTCAATTTTTCATTAGGGATAGATAGGCCTTTTGCGAATGATCAATGAAAAGTAAGTGGTAACGGCAAAACCTCCGATCACTCCAAAAATGTAACCATACCTTTACAGGATATATGCATTTAACATCTAAATGATAATGATGAAGGGTAATCTACCGGAATTTTTATTAACTCCAAATTATAAATTACAAAGCCAGACCGTAAGATTCATCCCGCTTCAACTCTACTTGCTACCTACCACTTTCTTCGGACTACTTATCCTTAGCTTCTTGCAGAAATTAGATAAAAGTAATAAAATAAGTAAGGGGCAACCATTACGGACAGTACTCAGCCTCCTTTATTGACCATCGCCCTGCGTTTGCAGTCCGAACATTGGTTTATCTATAGCAGCACTCCAAACTAGCCTGTCAACTGGCAGGCATAAAGTCCTATTTATACCTTCATAGTTCCTGCAGAAATGAGTAAATTGTAAACAAATAAGGGAGGCAAAACCGTTCGGGACGGCACTCAAGCCTCTTATGTTGATCATCTTCTTATGTGTGCTGTCCTTTGCTCCAATACGCGCTCTCATCATCTTTCCTGATGAATCAGGTTTCAGATTCATATAATTCTACGCTCCATGCGAGGCTTTTCTCTAATATTTTCTTCACGTCTCTCCCTAAGGTCCCTCTCATTAACTCCTTCCTTTTCGCAAAAGAATCTTTTGCTAACGCAATTCTTCTTCTAATGTCTTTGCTGCTACGTCTGTTTTCCTCTAAGACCATACCCAAATAAGTACACTTCTCTGCCAGCTCCAGCTTATACCCTATAATTCTCATGTTTAGCTTAGCCTTCCTATTTCTTCAGAATCTCATTAAGTTCGGCTTCTCAAGATTAACTTTTATCTCAATGTTCTCACATTGGACCTCTTAGTTAACACTTTCGGTGCTATAGACACACATATGCGTTTGGTCATATCAGTGCCTGTAGCTCTACTAACGCTGTTCGCGCGTCGGCACTTATATTTTGATCATTTTCCCCCCCCTCGCCATCCTTTCACAATCCTACCCCTGGCGCTGTAAACGCATACCAGGAGGGGAAGGTGGGAGGGAGGGAAGGATTAGTAGAAGAAGGACGAGAGGAGCAGTCGGCGTTCTGAAGACGGAAGAAGGAAGTCGTTTTTTATTTTGTTCTCTTGGGAGTGACCAGCTAAGGATCGACGCTCGGCCACTGTGTGTCCACAGTTTGGTGGGTAAGCGCCTAACCTCCCCTTCCATATGTCCAACTTTCCTTCCCATTTGTATTTTTCCGTACCACGTGCGCCGCGGCCCTAATAATTCCACGCGTGCGTACATACGAATATACGTATGTCGGTGGGTAAGGTGGTGCCCTCAGGGTTACAGATTCATATGTACGTATAACACAATGCTGAAGCAATTGAAGTCCTAAAAAATCGTGCTCGCCGGGTATATTTAAATGTCTCCCACTGCTGTGTGTAGTTTGAGGCTCTGTTGGAGGACATGCTTAGCACTGGAAAGGTCTGAAAAGTCACTCAACAAGTTCTGAGATCCTTTGGCTGAATGGCTAACTTCAACTTGGTCATCCGCGAATAAAACTGTCTTAATGAGTTTCCCGCCCACTTTCATTTCTGAAAGCCACCACTTCCCATGACTCTTTTACCATCTTCTCCGAGTAAAATTTGAAAAGCACAGGTGACAGCGAAACGCCTTGTCTTAATTCCCTTCCTAACGGTTCCCATGCAGATTCTTCATTACCTGTGCTTACCTTACTTGCGCGGTCTCAGTCATACGTTTATGTTTTCCGATGAGAAGCTTATACTTCAAATATACTCATAATTTTTGCAAACTTCCTTCAGTTTCGGTAACTCTACTTAATCGAAAGCTTTCTCAGCTTAAAAAATAAGATAAAATACCCTATCTATATTCTATATAAGGTTTGATCAATGTCCTCATTGTAGCTAAGGCGTCGTCGACAGTGCCTTCTCTCTTCTAAGCCCGAACTGATCTTTACCTGGGTATTCATTTTCCGTTCCCTCCAGTTAGTTCCTTTTCTCCAACGCTTAGGTGTTACCTAATACGCATTTTACTAATTTCCATGCTTTGATGAATAAAATCCATTGTTACAATGTCCTCGCAAAGGTCAAATTTAATTCGAGCAGTCTATCTTTAAATTCTCAGTAAGATGGCTTACACGCACAATTATTCAAACACATTTACTTGACATAATCCCGTGTAGTGATTAGTAATTTCACTGATGGCAGACGCATTCATTATAAAAAAATTTCACTCAGATCACACAATTTAATTCAAAAATTTATATAAATTTCTATGGAACACGGTATTTCCGTTGGACCAAAAGGAAATGGTGAACATTATAATAAGCAAATGATTCACCGGGGAAGGCAAAAAAAGTGAATCGGCTACCTTGTTATAATTAGCTTGGCAGGTTAAATGACCACAGTACTGTATACTACCAATAAACTAAAAGTCGCAGGATCTGATATCCTTTTTTCATTATCATAATTCTTGATTTCAAATGAACCATGAGTGAAAAAAGATAAATGAGACACTAATCCTAGAATCCGAAAAAGGCTGTTTTTATAAAATGTATCCTGACCGTTCCTCCACCTGCCAATCGTACCGGTTTTCGTGCTGCTTTATATCACAGGAAACTTGTCTTCCCAACCTCCATCTGGGTGGAACTCATCTTGCCAACCTGGAGAGAATTAGGATCTTCCCATGGGATTTGTACCCGAGGCCATGATCTGCAATGGGATAGCCTGATACTCTGTCACCACCCTAGCCATAGGAAGACGGAGGGCTGAGTACTTGAGATGAAGCGAAAATGCAACATCCGCATCCCCGCGTCCACCAACTGAATAATCCTTCGGTATCTGAAGGCTCTTTTCCCCCATTCCCAGTAATAACTTCCCTTCCAGTGTGAAGTGCCAGATATTCGTGTTGTTCGGACTTGAAACAACGTCATGAGAAACATGATTTTTTCCGCCGCTAACCTTCCATTCCCATCCGTGTATACCTTTCCCTTTGGTCTTAAGAGTCTTATATTAGTGCTCATCAGACTTGAAATAACACTGAAATGACTCGCGACTTGCCAGTGTCATATGCCTTCTTCGTTATTCTTTCCTTCCCCGAGATTTTTACAATTCTGCTCTCGTGCATTCAGCTAACGTGTCTCTTTTCCTTCTAGTTTTCCATTATGACTCCATTCATTTATACTTTCTGCGCACAACTCTCGTCTTATGACTTCCGATCACATTCATAAAGTAAGAGAGATAGATTCCCAGACCGGCAAATTTAAAAATTCTTTCTTTCTGCAGACAATACGAAAAAGCAACCGCTCAAACATATATCAAACTAATTCCTAAAAACCTAAAAGCCTTTAGAAGGATTAACGTACAAACTTTAGTTCTAACCTCCTGCCAAACACAATCTGATGGCTTGAAGGGTATACATATCGGTGCAAATTAAAATGGTAGTATCTCAAATGTTAATCTTCAAATATCTACCACTTACATTTTTCTGCACGTGTGTGAAGTATGTTAGGTCAAAAAATCAATACATTACAAAAAACATTTTGTTACACTACAGTTGTGTTTGAAAAGAGAGGATGGAGCCCACCAAATACTAATTCCAACTGTGCTGACGTAAAACTAACACATATGATAGAGGGTCCACTTCCTTACCCTGCACCACCACAAAGTAAGTGATCTTAGTGGTCTCCCAATATGACCACTCACCTTGGATGGACGTGTCTGGAGCAATCATTGGGCCTTGAACCCAGATTCCCCATTCAGTAGCCAAGCACTCTACCCACTGGGCTACTACAACCTTTTTAAATAGGTGAACCCTACCATAAGCAGACCACAAAAGTTTTGACATAATGTGTATGAATAGAATGAAACAGATGAGGACAAAGATAAGGGAACAGAGTTCTAGGCATCCATAGGCATAGATGGTGGGTAAGTATGCGAAACTGTCACTATAAATCAAAAAAGGATGGAAAAAGTGGAAGGAAAGGATATTAAATGGTAACAAGACGTTGAAGAGCATATTTAAAGACTGAGCAAGGTCAAAACGAGAAAATACATTTTATATGGCACAAATGAGAGTAGACAGTATAAGAGGATTAACACTAAATTAACAGGGTATTCAGAAATTATAGATATTAGGCAGCCATGATTTGTTTAATAGAAAGTCATAAACTTGCCTTTAAAATAATACCAATAAAAAAGAAATATAATAACTGTAACAAAAGGAAGAAACACCAGTTTACTCTTATGTATCCAGCTATACTTAACATACCAACAGTTCTAATATTCATGTAAGATTTGCCTACTATCATCAACTTCTTCTTCACTTCATGGAATATGATGCATAGCCTGTACCGGAAACCATCTAAGCCTTTGTCTAAAGACATTACAATGACCCCTACGTTTATACTCTATGATCACTCTAGGGAGACAGTTTTGCTTCATTCTTCCTATGTGGGTACACCATTTGACTTTATATTCTGTCATTTTCTCGTCCAGATAGAAAATATTTAAATTCTCTCTAGTGACTTTCAAGACAAAACCCTCTACTGCTCTAAGGTACTATAATTCAGCCAACGTGATGTTTTTCCTGGATTCTACGAGAGTGCCAAGTCTTACTGCCATATAGTAATACAGGAACTGCCATTGTTTATAAAATTTCAATTTAGTTTATTTTTATTTTATTTTTTAGTGTTCTGTGAATTGTCCCGCACATGTACTTGAACTTTTTGAGTTTATTTTCAACATCTTCATCTGCTATAGGGGATTTTTCACATCTTAGATAAATGAAGTTGGACACTTGTGCAAGGATTTGTCATTAATGACAATTTTTATTCTTACTGGGTATTTTCCCATGAAGGTCATGACTTTTGTTTTATATGGTGATACTGTAGGTCCATATTCTTCTGCTATATTTTTTATGCAAAATACTCCCCTTTGAAAATTATTTTCAGTCTGTTGCATAATAACAACACCGTCAGGATATGAAGTAAGATTTATTCTAACATTTCATCCATATTAACCTTAATTCAAGGGTCAGCATGTAGCAGAAGAAAAAGCAGTAAATACATACCTGCCCTTAAACCTCATTGAGAACTGGCCATCACTCCATTCAGATTAATAAATCCTAATTCATTGTGTTACTAATTAACTTATTATCTTAAGCAATATAAACAGGAAATAAAGAGGCCACAATATTTTTATAGCTAGCTATCTAGTTATTCATCTATATAGCATTAAATCACTATATATATTAAATCTGAATGCAGATTTTAACATGAAACCAATCCATTTCCATTAATAATCCCCTCTCTACTGATGACAAGTAGAAATATATAGAAAATACTACATAGAATATAGAAAGACACTAAATACTGAAACTGAAAAATTAGCTCTTTGCCTCTACTTCTTACCTCTATTTATCAATAAATTATTGCTACTTGAAGATATTTTGGTTACTTACATTTCTGAACTTAACTTTCACTTTTCAATAATCAACTATGTATTTTGGAAAAATGGATCTTCAGCTGTCCATCACAAATGATGGTGTCCTCTATCTCTGGTTAATGCCAAAGATATATTTTCTTGCTCTTCATAGGCACATATATAGTCTTTTTTAAATAAATTTTTAAAGCATTTGCAAACCTAGTGCCCTAGAATGCAAAAAGTTATTATCATCGTTAATCCACCAAAATTTATACTAAAGTTTAGAATCAAAAAATAATTATAGAGAGATAAATTGAATGCCATTATTGTAGAAGCTTATTTTCATTTTGGTTCATTCAGATAATGGAAAAGTAAAACTAAATACAGTGCAAGATCTTCAAGAATAGTCTTTACAGAAAGAAAAAAAATATAATCCCTGCAGTTAGTCAACATCAACAGGGGCTCTTCACCGCAAAAGAATAGTTCTGTAAAACTATGTGAATAAGTAATAATAACCTACACAAATACAGGTATGCCATACTACTTCTATTATATGACAAAACCAGAAACTTTGATTGACATTTTATGGGACTGTTGAGATAAACAAGGAGATTGCAGATCTGTGTATTGACAGTGTTAGACCAAGGCCTCATAGTGAAAGGCATTTTTTTCCACTGCTTCCTAGTTCCTGTTTCATTCTAAGTTCCTATTCATGATTTCCAAAACATTCTTAACATAAGTAAAACTAAAATAGTTACCCGATATGCTGATAATATCAACATATTGATTCCATCTCTATCATAACAAAGTACAAGGTATGATCAGATGAAACAGATCTGAGCCTATTTATTAAAAGAAACCAATATATTTAATTATAAAGCAAATACATACAGAGAGAGCAATGAGTAAGAACTAAAAATTCATTACTATCGTAGGAGAAAAAGTCACCCTGGAAATTCATTCATGCACCCCCAATACTTTGCCTAGTGTCAAATACTATCCAAGTGGGAGAATCATTCCAGTACTGAATGAGACCCTCATCACTACATAATTATTTACCTTTATAACTTCCTGAGAGGCATAAACTAAAGTCACTAAGAGATCAGGGGCACAGAATCAGTGGCCAAGAATTTGTCCCAACATTTCTGCCAACATCTCCTACATAATATTTCTAACATGTGAACTCACTTTAATGTGAAGAATAATTACACCAGACAACACATAAAGGGATCTGATGGTTTGATACGATGTCTGAATGTGGCACTGAGCCTTAACTGTATTGAGTGATGTTTTTTTAGTTTTTTTTAGAACAAAACATGACTGGCATTTGTATCTTTTGTGGAAATATAATAGTTACTAAAAAAACCATCACTCTATCATGGAATTCCACCAAATGACGGCCTCCGCAGTGAACTTTGGTCTTAACTGTATTGTTTCATTCTTCAAACTCCAGCAATTTCTGTAGATCATGAGCAGAAAATTCCATCAGCATAATCTTGCTTGCAGAAGGTTGTCTTGAATTTTGGTTTTAAGCAAACTGGCATTCTTTCATTGCGTAATAATACCTCTGCTGGATGGTCTGAAATGTTGATACCATTTCGTCAATGACAACTCTCTGCCATATTAGCGATGATTCTGCCACTTCATTTTAGATAGATGTTTGCTCTCATTGCAGCAATCGTTTGTAATCCATTCAATACCCAATCATGAATTTCCATCCATGAATCCTGAATTCATAGATACTACTCAGGTTTTCTTCAGACAACTCAGTGCCATATATCAAAATTCTACCAACTTTCAACGGTGACATTTTAAAGTATCACAATTTAGAGAAACTGAACAAATGCCTATCACTAACCTACTTAACAGAAGGGACTTATGTTAAAACGAAGAAAAGGCTAGTAAAATTCCTGATATGGAGCACAAATTATATGGCTCAAAAACAAGGCTACTAGAGTTTTAAGATGGGTATTAAGAATTTTGAGAAGTTGGTGTGAAGAATGGAGAAATTAAAATGAACACAGAAGAGCATATAAAGAAATGCTATGCAAGTAGATGGCAGGCACACATTAGGATAAAACTAGAGATGGCAGGAAAAGTTAACAATACACAATAATAAAATGTCATTATTGGGGCGAGATTGAAACTAGAGAGTCCCTTCTGCCACCTAAGCCCTTGTCACAATATGTCTACATGATAGTAAAAGATTTTGCAAAAATATAATAATTTATTTATAGAAAGATTTTATGAAATAAAATAATAAAACAGGATATAAATTATTCTGTAATTAGTAACTGTGTAGAAAGATATTTACAAGTTCATGGGAAAAATGTAAGAATAGTTGACTGATATTCTTGACGAAAAAACCCATTGCAGGAAAACACCCACAAAAGAAGGGGGGTGTGAAAAACTCCCCTTCCCTGGGTTAATGGAAGGGATACAAAGAAACAATGGATTTCTGAAGACTAATAGAGGTCAGGTAAGTAAGACAGAACTAAGAAAAGAGTAGTAAATTTTTAATGAAATGATGATAAGCAATAAGTGTGCAGAGATGAGTAGGAACTGATGGTAAGGCATTAAACAGTGGTCCTTTGTGGGATCCAAAAACAACCTACCTGCTGAAGTTGGTATTTTATTAAAGCATCATTTAATTCACTGTCTCTGTAGAAAATATTACCTTGTAAGCAACAGAGCAGTAATGTTGATAGCAATAAGAAACCATCCTATTACCATGATAAAAGGCAACTCAAAAGTTTTTCAAATACCTAAAGAATCCAAAATTTAGGTACCATGTAAGTACTGCCTCATGCATATAGTGTGAAGGATATAGCAAAACTACACATTTCAAAATTCATGGTAACCTAAAATAAAAGAATTATAGTCCTGTTGCATCCACAATTAAGGTTGATGTCAGAATAGTGTGTTTGGACTTTGAAACTTCTCAGTAAACAGTAGGACTTTGGTTTGATTCCTGGTTCTGGGAATTATTTTTCTGCTTGTAAATAGCTTATTCCATCATCCTCAACGTTTTTGTCATCCTTTTTATGTGTTTATATCAGTTTTCCAATTTCCTGTAATTTATTATCTATATATGTATATGGACTAGGAAAAGTACCTTAGAGATGGAGCCTAGAAAAATCAATAAAGAGGGATGAAATTTATTTTACATATATTGGAGGAAAATTGAGTAAGAAATCCTGGAGGGGAAACAAAAATCAAAATAGATAAAACATATCATGGAACATTAAGACAGTGAAGTGAATGAGTGAAGATAATGAATAATCAGGAACAGAGATATGTCCACTCACTATAACAACTCTGGACCAGGTACTTATTGTAATGCTTACAGTATTTCCCAATTATGTTCAGTGGAAACATTACAAGGAACCAAATTTCATATAGTCATCTAATGAGCTATATATCCTAAGAGGGTCACTTTAAAAATGAAGATAGCCTATAGTCACAATGTACTTGAAAGTATATATTCATTTCATAATAGAAAACTGAATTTAATTACATTGAAATTAAACTAAAGAAAATTTTTATTTATAATTTAAAACCGTTTTATCTCACATTTGAAACATATTGTGAGGTCAGAGTTCTTATGGTAAACTCTAATGACACTGATCACCAGTATCCACAGAAGGCAAAGATGAAATATACAACAAAATCATGGTGTCATCTGATGAAGAATTTCCTTGGGTTATTGATTGAACTAAATCGATAACAGGTAAGCTACCATTAGATTTTTCAACCACAGGAACTATTTCAGTTTGAGCAGATTCAGAGTCATTATGTGGAATTTCCTCATCAATGTGGCATTTATTCAGAACACAATCTAACTTCTCATTCCATGAACTGTCACCAGATGTGCTCCATATGGTATTTGGTAACTTATAAACACCAGTGGATAAAACAGATTCCAATTGTGATAAAGTTCTGCTGGGATTATGGGCCATAAGGCTATTACAGGGCATAACACATTTCAAACCTGAAATCTCTTTCATTAGCCTAATCTCATCAGATTGTTTCAAGCTATTGGAGGAGCTATTTACTTTCAGTTCTATACGAGTGTTATTTACATCATGACAAGATATAGATGCATCACCTTGCACACCAGACAAAACCAATTTGGCCCCCTCAGAGGATTGTGAATCCTGCATTGCTGGTTGAAACTTTATCTCTGACTGATTACCATTTGCTGTCATGGCTTTGGAAATAGGTTTCAAATTCTTAGATATCACTTTTCTTGCATTAACTCCACCTTTTTCAACTACTGGCACAAAAACACCAGAATCATCACATCTCATTCTACAGAGTTTACTCTGCTGTGAGACAAGACCATGAGAAGATTCCTTATGTCTTTTTAAATGAGATATCCTTTTATACGTCTGACCACAATAACATTCATATGGCCTACTTTCAGAGTGGCTCACCATGTGACGGTTAAGACCACATTTTCTCTTGAAACTTTTATCACACTCTGAGCATTGAAAATTTCTCTTATCTGAATGTACATACAAACAATGCTCTTTCAATGTACATAACATGTAAAAGGAAGCACCACAACACTCACAGATGAATTTGCGGTCCTCTGTGTGGAATTCCATGTGCCTCTTTAAATTTGCTTGAGACGGTGATGTGTAATTACAAAAGCTACATTTCTTTACGTTTTCCTTGCTGTGTACTCTGGTAACATGTGAAGACAATGCATGATTGTCCTTGAACACCTTACCGCAAGTATCACACATGAATATGCCAACTTTTATGGTGTTACTTTCTTTCCTTTTCTTATATGAGAAAGCTTTTGGATTCTGTTCTGATCCAGATTCTCTGGAGTCTTTGCTGTAGTCTGCACAACTTAAAGACTTCTCACCTGTAACACAAACAAAAATACAGACAGTAAATTACTGTCATTTACCCACATGTTACATGTATGTTCCTTTTACTCTGGAATTCCACCATATAATGGCGGGCAATAGTGGCCACATGACTGCACTAGATCATAAAAGTCACATTTTAATCTAAGGCAGTGTTTCCCAAACTTTTTCGAGCCACTGCCCCCCGTTATTCCATAAGCCTATGCACAAACGCCCCCCAAATGTAACTTCCTTGTTTCTTTCGCCCACCCTAGACGAAAGCACCACCTCCATAGCAGTGAGTAATTTTATGTAATAGTTTCTTTAGGCTTTTATAATTATGAAAAGAAATTACCTCATTTACAGTAACAAAAAGTAAGGCATTTCTGTAGCATAAATTAATTAAAGTACAAATAAAATTAAATTATATGTAACTTTTTAAAAATTCACAAGCTTAAACATTTGTTGGAGGGGTAAAAAACAACAGAAAAAACTAATACTACAAAAATACTACTGTAAAAATATTTTAAAACAAATTTCTAATCTGAAAGTAAAA
Organism: Rhinocypha anisoptera; assembly: GCA_011762765.2. Classification (NCBI taxonomy): domain Eukaryota; kingdom Metazoa; phylum Arthropoda; class Insecta; order Odonata; family Chlorocyphidae; genus Rhinocypha; species Rhinocypha anisoptera. The sequence goes on along the minus strand of WURS02248745.1, from coordinate 6,784 downwards.
GTTTAATTTTTAAAAGATATTTTTAAACATTTTTTTCTAAATTTTAAAGAAGGTAGTTCATCTATCTACCCTGTAAATGAAAGAAATTAACTTCAATATATTCATATTAGATTTAATATAAAATACTCAGTACAAATTCTTCCAGTCACCCCTGGCATTCACTGAAGAAAGCTGGCACTAAAAGGGTTAAGCAACTCATTAGAGGTGCATTTTCAGGTCTGCAGGATAAAAATACGTTGCAAGGAAATAAGATTAATGATATTACTGATACTTTTAAAGACAAAATAAAATATTAAACAAACAGTAAAACATAGTAGGAGGGCATAAGATAGAAAGCAACTAGATCCCTTAAGTTATGAGAGCAGTATCCAGAAAGAAACTGGGTACTGCAGTATGAAATTAAGGAGAAGCTTTTAGTAAAGGAGGCATTTATGAGGAGAAAGGAATTGGTAAGTTATTTTGTAGAAATACAAAAGATAAGTGAAGACCATAATATTAAGCATAGCATCTTATGGGTCAGAAACCTGGTAAATGTCGAAAGAGGAGACATTTGAGACTGGAGACTTATGAGATGTGCATGTAGTGAAAGAAGGAGAATGAAAGAGATGGTGATGGCCAATACTTTGAATTCCTGATGATAGAATTCAAAGTATTGGCCTGATGACTGATGGAATTCCATTTCAGGATAAGGTAATGAATACCTTGAAATTCTACAGAAGTAAAATTTATTCAATCAACATGTTTCACTATACTGTAGCATCCTGATGATATTACAGCTGCAGTTAAAAATATTGACTGAATAAATTTCGTTACTCTAGAATTGCTAAGTATTCATTCGCTTATCCCAAGGACGGAGAATATATAATGGACATATACCTAAGAAGACCTTTTCCCATATTTTTTTTTCTTTTGTCTGAATTGTTATTTTGGTGTCCTAAGTGATGCTCTGAAGTTTTCTTGATTTACACAAACAAAATGCCATATATTACACGAAAAGGTAAACTTTCACTAATCTCAGCTATAATGAAACAAGTTTACAATATTAAATAATGAAAACTAATACTCAAACACTATTTGAAACAAAGATTTCTTAATGCAATGACTGATAGTTGCTGTTATATATGCATTTTTTCAGGGTATCGGGAGCCTTAGTTTTATTTTTAAAGCCTTATGTTTGAAATGATTATTGAAAAAATATGCTTGAAAAGTTATGAATTCAGATTGCTTGTGTTGAAATATCTTGTGCAACAAGTTACAATAAATTTTCTTCACAGTCCAGGATCAGCCAGTCTGATGATAGTATGAGTGACATTCACATTTGCCTAAACTACAAATAAATCAGGATCAAACTTAGCTTTTGCAAATTCACTTTGAAGTCTTGTACCAATCTTACCCTAGTTCTCAGCCTCTGTACGATTTCTACCTATGCTGAGTTCTTATTGACCACTAAACCCAAATAAATCCTTAATGAGTAAAGATTTCATTAGATGGAAGTCACAAGAAATATTTACAGACAATGATCAAAGTAATTCCAGCCAATGTCTTTCTGTACTGCTTCTGGAAATTAAAAAATGTGACAAGTGATTGCATTGATGAGGATATTATTCAAAGAGAACAAGAAAAAATGGTTCTTAGGTGAATACCTAATCCCTATGATGTAAAATAAGATCCCTTGTGCAGATCTTATATAAAGGAAGCTGTTTTAGGGTTAACTCTGTGGAATTTCTCCATATTAGGAAGAGAAATGAAAACCTTGCAATTCCACAAATATATATATAACTTTATTCAACGATCCGGGTCTCGCCATGGTGCAGCATCATCAGGTGAGCACCTGATGATGCTGCACTGCGGCGAAACCTGGGTGGTTGAATAAAGTTTTATATATATTGTGGAATTGCAAGTTTTTCATTTACTTCCAGATCTTATATGACATATTACCAAAAAGTAAAAAGAAATTGATCAAGAACTTGATAAGGATCAATAATGAAGATTCAGGTGTGATATTGTGGAATGCATAAATATTCATGGTGAAATGAAATAGCAAACTACCACAGAATTAAAATTTTTTCAACATTACAATTATGTTTCAGTGTCACTCCACCATCATCAGATACACAACTGTGATCAGTTGTATAGCAGTCATACATCTGTTGATGATGGACTAATACCAAAACTTAAATAATTAATTTTATTCTGTGGAATTTCACTATTTCACTTCACCATGAAAATTGATAAGGAACAATTTCGATTTCGATCACATTTAGGGATAAGAGAAGCAATTTTTGTACTCAATATTCTGCTTAAAAGAATACTATAGCAAAACTAGAAAGTTATATTGCTTTTATAGATTTAGAAAAATCTTTGGACAATATTTCCAGGAAGAAATTGTTCAAAATCATGGAATAAAAAGGAATCATGAAACATATGGATTATAAAAATAGAAAATCAATATGGAATCAACACAAAACACAAGGTGATGATAAAAATCAATGGACAACAGCACAGGAAAAATTAGTAAATAAGGAAAAAAGGTTATTTCTTGTCACCATATTAGTTTCAGCTTTTCATTGAAAAATCAGAAATACCTGGAAATTCCTAAAAACACTTTGTTGGGCATTGTGTAACATAAGTTTGCATGACAGAAAAAATAACATGCAGAAAAGCATTAACAAATTGCCAAATAAACAGGAAAACTTGAGCTAAGGGTCACTCACTATCAATAAAACTAAATTTAGGAAAATTAAAAAAACAAAAATTGAAAACATCTGGAAAAAGAACAATACAGGAAGTTGACAGATTTTGCTAAATGTTTGTGGAAGCTGGACTATCATAACGGAGGATAGAAAGCAATTAATTAATTGAAATGTAGCTATGGAGAAGAATTACTAAAACTAGTTGCCTAGAAAGAAATCCCACTGATAAAATCTTAGAAGCAAATGTACAAAATAAGACTTGTGAGGAACGTTCAGAAAAGAAAAAAGGAGACTGTTTAGTCAATTTCTTAGACAAAACTACATGTCAAACATATTTGAAGAAAATATTTTGGGTAAGAGATGAACAATGAAACCACAGATGAAGACAAAAAGTTGAACTATGAAGAAATGAAGAGCAAAGTGAAAAAAAAGGAATGGCTCCATTGACAAGGCATGGCTTTCAGAAAATGAACAAAAATTAATTAAGTTGAAGGATCTTAGATATTTATTTAAATCTTATAGAGCTCCAGGCTAACAGAGTTAAAACTTATCGGCAAATCAGGAACAAAAAAACACAATACATACATAGATTTTACAAGTGGATTAAAGAACGTTATAGTCTTTGGTAATTACATTAAGGATCATAAACAACTCTCATTTTCTAAGAAATGGATGATGATGAGACCTTTGCACATACACTTGTAAAACTTATGTTTTGTAATATCTATCATTAAATTCTATATAGTATTCTTGTCAGTAAATTGGAATTTCATTAGATGGAGGTAGGGATGGGGAAATAGTAAATTTCAATACTGAGGTATCGTTTTTCGTATTTCATTTTCTTTCTATAAGTATATTACGAGAAATGTAAAGTACATAAATAAGTACTTGCACATTTGACAAACTTTTTTAAATTTTTTTGTATTGTCATTTTTCCTGGTAATAAACCAAGGATCCAAAAAAAATATTGTGTCCCTTAGCGTTAGGTTTCCAGGAAAAAGTCAATACTACTAAAATAACGATAGAATATATTAATACATACTGTATATTATTTTGTTTTTTATTACACTTAATACAAATAAATTACATCCACCTTTGTGTAGTCTCAGATGAAGCGCCAATGCCCTCTTATGACGAAAGGACCTGTTACATTTGTCACACACAAGCGTCGTCACCGAAATTTTAATTCCATGGCATTTCCTTTTATGTTCGTTCAGCTTAAAGTGAGCAGAAAATCCTTCCCCACAGTTTAGACACTTGTATTTGTCGTGGTCCTAAAAACGAAAAGATGTCACAACTGATGCTCATTTACTGATCTACACCACTATTCATTTTTTCGATTTTACCTTAACGTGCAACAGGTACTGCTGACGCCTGGAAAATCTTTCGTCGCATTTATCACACTTATAAGGTTTATCGTATTTATGTTTCTTTTGGTGCTTAACATACTCACTGAATGCACTAAAAAACATTCCACAACATTGGCATACATGCTTTCCCACTGCGTGGAGTTTGTAATGCTGATACAGTGACACTTTCTTCACAAAGCTTCGATCGCAGTACTGACAGTTATGCTTTGAACCCTTTAATATTATTTTATGCTCATCATGAAGGTGATTCGCAAGTTTCTTCCGTACTGTAAATAGCTTGTCACAGTATTTACAATTATTTTCCTTATGACCTTCTAAATGCCTATCGTAATGCCTACGATACCGAAAGAATTCGTTACATTGTGGACAGTTAAAATGTTTTAAACATTTTCCGACTTGCGAGTAACGATTGTGCGAAAACTTCGCAGCGGAACTATTAATTTCCACAATATTCATTCTCCGTTCAATATTTCATAGGTAGCCTCATTTGTTTATCACTACTCAATATTTAAAACATTTACCTTCTCGAGAAAATACGATTAATGGTTCTAATAATTTAGCCATGGATCCACTCAGTACTCGACGTTATTCTTCAAATAACACCGATGGGAGAAAAGCTAACTTAGGTGAACTTGGCACACCGAAAGCCAGCCCACCGGTACCTCACGGCAGGGCAGCCAACACAACGTGAAATTATTAAAAAACTATATATACTGACAAAACAATAGCCGTTTAACTCATGACAACTCTTTCGCGCAACACGCAAAAGTAATCCAATAGTACTCACAAAAGACGACTGCTAAGTTGATCAAAATCCAATTAAATGTTCGTACTGAGTTATGAACGCAACGGTATAAAGAAAACTTTTGCAAAGTGCCCAGTTTATCACAACCAGCCATTTAAAAACCCAGCCCACCGGCTATAGACCCCGCGGTTCTGTAACTCCCTAAAGTAATCACTCATTACTTGCAAACGACGACTGCTAAAATGACGCTAATCCACTTAATTGTTAAGTATTGGGTTATGAATGCAGCTGTACAAAGAAAAGAACGTTTAAATCAATTGGTCGCGGTGACGGCGGTCGTAAAATCATCTCCTCGGAACCCGATCGTCGCAGGTTCGATTCCGTCAGAGGGGGTTATCAATAAAAATTTTTTTTTTAAAGTTGGATTGGAATTCATATACCTATTTGAACATCATTGCCTCAAACCCGAACGTCACATGTTCGAATCCGTCAGGAGACGTTTAAAAAAAAAATAACTAAATAACTGGAATTGAAATTCATTCACCTAGTTGAAACGGTGCAAATTCGTCGGTCTCGGTGGCGGCAGTCTTAAAATCATCGCCTCAGAACCCGAAAGTCGTAGGTTCGATTCCATCAGAAGAGGTTAGTGAAAATATAAATTTAAAAATAATTTGGATTGGAATTCATCTACCTATATGAACTGTGTATATCCATGGGTCGTTCTGGCGGCAGCCGTAAAATCATTGCCTCAATACCCGAACGTCTCAGGTTCGAATTTGTCAAGAGTCGTTTAAAAAAAAAAAATAGCCAAATAACTGGAATTGGAATTCAAACACCCATTTTAAATGGTGCAAATTCGTCGTTCTCGGTGGCGGCAGTCGTAAAATCATCGCCTCAGAACCCTAACGTCGATTCCGTCAGAAGGTTTATCAAAAAGATAATTAAAAAATTAAGTGGTATTTGAATTCATATATCTCTTTGATACGGTGGAAATTAATAGGGTCACGTTTTCGGGTTTTTTAAAAATCGCCTCAGAACCGGAACGTCGAAGGTTCGAATACATCTGACGAGGTTTAAAGAAAAAACATTAAATAAATAACTGGGATGAGAATTCATATACCAATTTGAAACGGTGTAAATTCTCTTACCTCTCTATATCCCCCTCTAACTCTCTCCCCCCTCTGTCTCTCGCCCCCTTTCCCTTCTCCCACTCTCCCCCCCTCACTCTCTTTCCACCCCTCTCTCTTCCTTTCCCCCTTTCCTTCTCCCTCCTCCCTTTCTTCTATTCCCCTCAATCCCTCTCACTACTCTCCCTCCCCTACCTCTCGCCCCCCCTCTTTTTCTCTTCTTTTCCTTCTCTCCCTTTTTTTATAATCAACTTTTCTTTGAAAACCTCTTCTGAGGGATTCGACCTACTCGTTGTCGCCTTTGTAGCCCAAAAATGTTAACTCTCTAATCATATATTTGTTTGCGCTTTTTTTGTATTTATATTTTAATTTTTTTAATACTTAATTAATCGTTCAATTGGAATGGAATTAATATTTGCAAAACTACCCGGGATTATAAATTTAATGGTTTTACTTTTGTATTTAACAACTGTCAAATATCTTTGCGTCTCTATGTCTTGCGTAATATATACGAATTTTATAATGCACAACTCATTTTCTCTAGTTCTTGCAATTGTTTAAGGTTTTCGATTCGATATTTGTAGTTGAGAAATCTCCATGGAGATTAAAGGATAGGATATTTGAATTTTTTCAAATTATAGACTAAAAGAATGTCAAATATTAAATAAATTAAAAATTTTCAAGTATGACTTTCCCAATCAACGACTAAGGGATGATAAAAATACGAGTGGGGGCTGTGTTGAAGAGGGGGCGAGTGGGGGGAGGAGGGGGGGGGACAGGTTAGTGTGGGTTATTTCGAGAGAGGAGTGGTTGCAGGGCTAGTGATCAATATAGTAGAATGGTGGAGAG
>WURS02248635.1:0-19464 GCA_011762765.2 Rhinocypha anisoptera | reverse complement strand
ACTCTTTGCTCAGCGAGCCGGAAGTGCTCTCTTCTCGGCCCATTTCGAATTATGTCGTCCTTCCAACGCCGCGCGGCACAAAGGGAGGGAGGGAAGGGAAATGAGTGTCGCTTTCGAAGAACTATCGGTTTAGGGCGCAGAGAGATTTGAAATAGAGCCGTGACCTCTTCGTTCCGCACTGACCGAGAGCTCTTATCGTCCGTAACATGTGACATGACCAATCAGACGCTGTGGGGGAATTTCTCATCAAAGGAGCGGCACCGTTACCTCAGTTCGTTAGGCGGCATTGAATAATTCAGTCATTTTTGCATCACACACGAGGAAAGGAAACAAAAAATCGGAAACATATCTTAATGCAAATGTATGTATTGCTGCACTCCTCTCGGAATTTCTTGGAGAGAAATTTTTCCTGCGGTATTTGTAGTCCTAAGTACGGCAACCGATTTACTATAGTGACCTGCAAAACTGACTTTGCACACCTGCGCTGCGAAACGCCAGTTGCACACCACGCGCTGCGCGCAAAAAATGGAGTATTACAGAATTTGACGTGCTCAGCCAGCAGGACTCGATCTATGCAGCTACTGGAGATAATTACCCTGCGAGAAAGATAGAAATCAGGGAAACGTTGAAATTACTCTTTGAAGTTATTTAACCAGAATCCTGCGTATATCGAGGTTAATTTGGCATATAATCGTAGAGCATGGGCCAATTTAATTTCTAAATGTGATATTTTCGTATTTAATTAAAACAGAAAATTCCGAGACAAAATATAATCTTTGATGGAATCACAGTGGAAAATTATAAAAATCAATTTAGTATTTCCGTCATCAAAACCCTTACATTCATTCCCAATACTTCAAATTAAAATTTACTTTCCTCAAATTTCTGAAATTTATATTTTATTCAATTCCTAATTAGGCTGCCGTGTCGTTTTATTAATACCATGAACTACATTCATTACGCCCTTATAATTAGCTATTATTATAGTATTACCTACTTAAAGAAATCATTATCCCAATTCATTTTCACTTTTAATATTGAGGCAAAGAGTTATCTGCGACATCGGATTTGTAACTGCTCTCATGAGTGTAAACATCCGCATAATAAAGGATCATTTTGAATGTAAAATATCATATAAGTATATGACGATGACATTTTTTCTGCAAACCTGTATTATTTCATCATTACATTTAAATGAAATTAAGAACGACTATTCCTTTGGAACATTGCAGAATAGGAAGTAGCTTGAAAAAAACGGCCATAAATACTATCTTTGAACAATGAATGCGGAACTTTAAGCTTTAAGAAAATATAAACGGTCAGTAGCTTTGGGTGGTAAAACTTTCCATGTCTTTAAGATGAATTTTTAAAAAAACTGTTGGTCGCTCGATCGAGATTAGATTGCGTTGCCAAGTATTCAAGATTTTCGTCGGAAATAATTTTTTTTACCGTATATTTTATGATCGTTTTCGTTTCGCCGCGTCGTACAAAACTTTTGCGATAGATGTGAAGAAGGGGACGTCGAAGATTTAGTTCCTATTCTTTATGCATGGACGCACCTAGCACTGAACCACTCATCTCAGAAATCGCCCCCCCCCCATCCTGCCTCCAACTACCCTGAGAATCTTTCGGTTGGGTCTCCCGATGGCTTCGCGCACATCTCAGTCGCTTTTGGAGTCGCCATGCGTGTCTAAGGATATGCGTCCCCAGTGCCCTCGACCCCCGGGCACGGCCATCCATTCATTCAGCAAACACATTCTCCCTCTCCCTCACTCTCTCTCTCGTCGTAATTTTCCGGAAACCTCGACTCGACCTCTGAGCCTTCCTCCCCTTCGCACGCCCTCCCTCTCAGTCTTTACGCCCCCGGTTAACTTAGCATGCGAGTCTGTCGCGGCCACGGAAGGTAAGGGAGAGCGCACGGGGCAGGGTCGAATTTTGGGGGAAGGCAAGGTTGAGAGGAAGGGAAGGTGACGTGTCACTTCACTCCGTACGACGTGCTCCTTGCTTGCATACGTCATATTTGTGTGTGTGTGTGTGTGTCACGCGCGTTTTCCCACCTCGCTCCTTTCGCTTTGATTGATTGATCGTGCTCAGTCAATGTGAGATGGGGGGTGAGATATTGAGGTTCTCTCATTTCGCCAAGGGGACGGATGGTCTCGGGGACCCCTCATCTCTCTCTCTCTCTCTCTCTCTCCCCCCCCCCTTGGGGACGATGGGAGAGTAAGGGGGGGGGAGGGCGGGGGGGGGGGGGGAGGAAAGAAGTCGCGTGCCTAGGAATGCATACCGACGTCGTCGACGACTCTGGGCAGGGGAGAAGCGACCACTCCCTCCGTCGTGAGGGAGAGTTGGCGCATTCTCGCCAACAGGCACGGGAGGCGGTCGGGACGCGAGGGATCGCGGGCACGCCTTCCCTCCCGAGCACGCCCGCGTACGCCAAAGAACGGCCCGAGAGAGATGAACCCCGTTCCATAGCAAACATTAAGGGGCGGTTTTTCCGAGGTTCCGAAACGCCGTAAAGGATCGACATGGATCTCGAAGAGAAATGAGTGTCGAAGTAATATTTCCGTGGCATGGCATTGCACAGGCTTTTTAAATTGAAAACTATGGAATAAAATGTTAAGCAATATGGAATTATAATAATGAAAACAAACTATGCCACTCAACAGTCATAAAAGCTTTCGAAAAAGAAGTGGGTCGTATCTGACACTTATAGTAGTGATGGCGCGCTGTGATTGGCTGAGATTTCGCCTGCCGAAAGCCATAAAGATGGTACTTGAGCATCTTCCTTATGGCAGCCCGATACGGATTACTGCCAATGGTGTTATAGTCCAGTTTACACGGAGCATGGTCCCTTGCATCAACTCGTGGAGAATGATATGTCTCAGATCGACGGGATGGCATATATATAGACACGAGAACATGTTCTAATTTTTTCCTAGCATTCAATCACGATGCATGAATGATAAGCGCCCGTCGGCCAGGTTTCTTATGCGAATATGGAAATACCGCTTCAAGATAATGTTATTATTTAAAGAATAGTACTGTGACATAGTAGGAATTTGTAAATGTATTGAAATACATTGACAATATCTTGTGTTTGTAATTATTTAGTTCCGCGCATAATATCGGCACAGTTGCTGCCATAGTGAAAATACTGGACGTGGACTAGACAACGATACCACTGCACATTCATTGTGCACATTGTGTGTTAATTCACCGTCATACACCATGTAAAACACTTCTATTCCATTAACAAATGTAAATTAAATCACCTCGCAATCCCGTCATTCAAGAAATTATCGTTTTCCACGAGATCATGATAAGGACCATTTACCGAGTAGACCGACTTTAGAAACTTAACTCGATTGAAATCTGACTCGGCGTCCCGCTTCGACGAACATCATGGTGCCAGTAGTTACCACTCGGAAGGTTTTCGCGGGCTTCCGGGAAAATTTCACCTTCGGGACAAGTCGAGGAGAGGATCCTATGCAGCAATAGAAATTTTATATTTCATCCGCCTAGCCGACGACGAGTATCTCAAATTACTGAAGCTTAATTAGAAATCAGAATAACCGGCTGGGGGCAGCAACAGGTGAATAGAAAAGCTCACACCGAAAGCTTTCTAACACATGAAACAATTACTAACGAAACACAACCGGAAATAAGGCCAACGGCTCATAGAATTTACATTTTACAATTACATTTTAATTTACACATTTACATTTATTTATGTTCGACCGACTACAGGGAATTATGTTCAAAAGAAGAAATGTGAGCACTGTGGAAAGACCTAGAGACTAATGAAGATGTCCTTCCAATACTAATATAAATAATGCAAATAAGATAAGTTCATTAGTCTCTAGGTCTTTCCTTAATAAGACGAAAGACGAAGAAAAACTAGAAAAAAACAGAAAAATCGCAATATACAAGGCAGAGAGCTGTTAGATAATGAGGGATAAATTTTAATGCTAAAAACTCGAGATGGTGGATTCGACGTGGTGGATTCTCAACGCCGATAGGCTGTGCAGTTTCTCAATAGTGTAAATTCCGTAGTCTCAAGTTTCCAGATTTTTCGACGGATTCAATAAGCTGCTGAGGCTTCCTCATTTTCCTAGCTACTAGCGATCTTGCAATGACGGCTAACCAGCTAAAAGTATGAATCGGAACAGGTTTTTGACATCTGGAATGTTATGATGGGGCCATTTTGAAAACTCCATTGTGGAGATTTTGTAAACAGGCAAAGAGGAATATCTGTTCATCAGCATTTAGGGGCGAAACGAATCGGAACTAGAAACCTTCTAGAAGAGGTATCTTGCTGGGGGCGTAGAGTTTCGAATTGGGATAAGTTAGAATAATTCGCACATTTAACTAGCCTCTTTCGTAAGTGTTAACTCCGCGTTCAAACGGAAATTGTCGCCTTCAGATGTCATTAATCAAGCAAAAGCCAACGACTCTTGTATTCGGTGCCAAGGACCCGCGGTTGAGAAACACCGCTCTACGTTTTCGGTCCTTCGAAACAGTGACCCGAATGCTTACGATGACGTGAATATACCGTTCCGGGTCGAAGACAGAGGTTCCATCAGTTCCTAGTTCGCCCGAGATCGAAAATAGAATCTTTCTACACTGAAACAAGAGCCAAAGCACTACGGCATAGAACCACAGGCAAGTTGAGCAATTGCAAAAGCCATTCGCGTTAAGGAATGACTACGTCAGACTCTCGATGGAGGGGATAAGTACATCGGAATACACTAATTTACTGGGATAATTTTTTAGGGGAAAACATTACAACGAGATTTCAATGGGAAGATTGGATGAATTGTTCACTACTGAGAAGGGTGGCATAGAAAATAAAACAAGTCGCTAAAGAAATGAAGACAAGACTTATTTAAATGTCCTGGATGACAAATTATTCTCAAATATTAATGCATATTGCTTTCGTGACATAGGACTCTCATGGATCTTTCTTACTCCATTAATTTTTTGTTAGCAGGTTACTCATTTCTGATGGTTTTGTACACAAGCATAAAAAATAATTCAGGATAGTTCCGGTTTTTCCAGATTACGACTCGCCAATTTCGTAGGTGCCACATCGAATTCGACCTCAGGTATGCACCTTCAGTTCGTTCGACGACGAGTTATTTCCGCCGACGGGTTGCTGATATTAAACTTTTTCCCACTGGAGAACCTGAGATCGATATAAACGACTATGAATTTGAGCTATCTTACTGGACAACTGAACCAGGAAAAATGCCTAAGACCGCATCACTTCAAGTCGAGTAGGAATTAAAATATAAGAGAGAGTATGTAAGTCTGTTAATGCTGGAGCCTTATTTTCTTTATTTTACTCGGGTAGAACAATCTAATAATGATTTTGGGTTCAATAATCCCATCGGTATCACAGATAGAATACTCCCTCTGGTCTACCATTTGGCTAAGTGCTATATTTATAAAGTTTTATCCCCTTCAGGCTTTATAATATGTTATCAATATACCCTTGAGGTTACAAGCTTCAACGAACCCTTCTGTCCACAATTCTCGTATTAAAACATCGAAATCGTCACTTGAATGAAGATCAAATTTCGAAGCGAAAATTGGGCCTAATTATTCACTCCGAGTGCCGATCTGGGAAAATATTCATTCAATAACACTGAGAGTTTTTATACTTTAAATAATTAAAACAGTAGCATCTTGTAACTAACTACATCAAGTTAGAGAGACAGCGAGGAAGAGTCTTAGCGGCAAAAATAGAAATCCATGCATATCACATGACCATTATGCCAGGAACAGAAAAGGCAACGGGAGTCAAGATTTTAGCCCACTAACATTAAGATAGAGTGAGTGAAATTGCTATCGTCGACCATATAAGGCTCTCAAGGCGAAATCCAATGTTTACGTCCCCGAATAGAGAAACGTGATACTTAAGCGACTATTAGAGACGGAGAGAGAAGAAGGAGATAGTCTCCGCATTTTCCTTATGTGGGCACGGGCGAAATTGTTAGACCAATCGCTTCTTATGGGGTCAAGCGAAACCACGCCGTCCCCCTCAAGAGATTTTTATTCCTTCCCTTTCCCCTCATATTAAGGGTCATTTTAAAGATCAGCACGTACACAGATACTCTCCGGGCGTGTGGTAGGGGGCGCATCACAAAAAAAAGGAGTCGACCAAGAGCGTGCCTTGGATGTATCGAGCACATATTGTGGGAATTATAGCTCTAGAAGAACTTTCCTTGAGAGTACTCAATTTTGAAACGATTGGGATATCCAATTCTGCGCACAAATCGAGGACTCTTTCTCTCTCTTAGTACTGACTTCTCCGTTGCCGCGTCCCCAACTGTGTATCGACTCTCGCGGAACTTCTGCATCTTTTACATGAATTTGTTTTACAAAATTCGACCATACAGAAATAACAAAATAAAGATTTGTTTTTAGTTCTAACACCTTAGGTCTATTCTTAGTGTGATTCGATTCAATTGGAAGAACCCGTTTCCGCTGGGAAATATTCGGTGTACTTACGAAAACGTGGCGTTTGAGCCTGAATTTGAATGAGGCGGGGGTAGTCGATGGGCATCTGCCTCGTCAAATCTTCATCCCACAAGATCGTTAATACAATATTGTAAATCGACACGAAATACAACCTTCGTACTCATGAGCCACAGAACACGAGGGTAAATTAACTCGACAGTTTTACATTAATAACACGACAGCCAAAGCCAGTCTTCATGTAGTATAAAATGAAAAAAATTATTTCCACCTAAAATTTACTATGGTACTATTAGCGATGGCCAAAAGAAAACTCGGTATGAAAACGATCGGTTTCGTCGAACAGTCGTCAGACTTGATGGTACCTACATTAGTTTCAACGCCTTGCCTCATCATCAGGTGCAAAGAATTACCTAGTCCCTGCATTTGATGACGATCCGAGACGCTGAAACTAGTAATATCATAATAAATTTTGTAAGATATAATGATTGTCATTTTATACAAAATGAAAGAGATTTTCCAAAGAGTTGATCCGGAAATCCTTGAAATAAGTGTTCTAACCTAAGGACGGTTTGACAGACGAGGGTAGAGCTCACCTAGCGAACAAAAATCAGTAGCAAATCCGTCCACAAACTTAGCATTTTAACTTAACGTAAACTCTTTCGAGCAAAAAAGAAGAGCTTTAAAATGGTTCAAAGTTTGATTGCTTATGGCCACTCAGAAGCGAGAAAGTCTTTCATTTTTCTTACAAAAACTTCTCTTGTATTAATCTAAAGACCTTTAGATTTGCCAAACATATTTGGAAAAGATTGATCCCGATAATGTTAAAATATGGTGTTAATATATATCTCCACTATGCTTTTACCGAGGCTTAAAAGTTTCGGGTTTGCGCCGGGAGGAAAAAAATTGGGAACTTTAATATTTACCTTATACCATACAGCACATTGTAAAACATGCTAAAATTTTGTATATATTACGTTGAAATTGATCGTACTGTCTCCTTGTAACTGAAGTTTAAACTCGAATATCCATAATTTTTTATCTGAGAGTAGAACTAAAACCCCAAACGGGCTGTGAAAATTGACACATCAGAGTAATATCAATGGCAGCCAGTTCCTTTCTCTGAACAACTCGACAGTCACCAATAAAATTTCCCGTTCTTCTCGTGGGATTTTACGGCGTGATTCAATGAGGGAGAACGAGGGAGTATCTACGAAAAAAATTTAAAATGTCCCATGAGGTTCGAATGAACTTCGGGAAGGGATGGAGAGCAATTAATGGGAGCGGAGGAAAATAGCGAAGAATCGTTCGCTTTTCTCATACAACTACTACCATAACGGTAAAGGTGGATTGAAGCGCCGTCACACGCCGGCATCCTGCTATGTAAACAAAAACTCTTTGACGTGGCGTGGCAGACCTATAGGAGAGTAGAGTGCTGGAGCACGAGCTAGTTCTCCGTGCCCCACTTGCTGCCTCCGAAGTGATTAGAATTCAGAAGCGCGACTCTTTTTAAGTCTTCAGAACGGTGCCACTGGATTGCACAAGCCAAGACAAAGATCGGAGGAACGTTCGCTCTATAAATAATAGCAGGGGAATGAAACCGGTACGCATCGAGGGGTCAATCAACAGAGAGAGAGAGAGAGAGGCGCAACAAGGGAACGCCTGCCTGCCTCCCCACCCGCAATCTCTTCACGGAGACTGGAGACATAACCGAACATTCCAGCTCAAGACGAGTTTCATCCAGGAAACCCTTGCGATCCAATTGGGTGGATTCATGAGGGACAATGTGGAAGCCTGACTTGAGAATACAATAATTGAGATAAGGTAACAATTTTCAACTCAAAATTCTTTTTTATGATACGACCCGGGTTTCAACGTACTCCGTTATCGTCAGGTACAAATTGACGATTGATTGTACCTGGCGATAACGGAGTAAGTTGAAACCCTACCGTATCATAAAGAAGAATTATTAGAGGAAAAGTGCTGTTTTATTTCAATTATTTAAATCTTTTAACCCTAAACTAAAGCTCAACAGGACAGACAGACAGAAAAATAACTACTACACTTCAAAGTCACCGACTTCGTGGGAGGTGGAGGGGAAAGAGATACAGAACTCGTAGTGTTCCATTATGCATCTCTCGCTACAAATCAAGAGGGAAGTGTGACATGAAATCATGAACTGACTTGAACAGTCACACAGTCAGGTGTTTTTTCCGACACCTGTGAAAAAAGGAAAAAAAAATAGCAACGCGTTACCCACGGTGATTCTCGAAAACGATAATATTTTCCATGCCTATATTTTTCGAATAACCTGAGAACCGTTTTCTAAATCCCATTTCGGCGGTATAAACGTCAGCTCGTTACGAAATACAGATGGCCATTTTTAGAAGAAAATGCATTGCGCCACAAGATGAGAACCTTCCTCTTATCTAATCATGCTTCTCTCGGAAAGACTTTCTACGTTTTTTCGTCCTTAGCATTTGAAGCCCAAATATCGGCCCGCATAATCAGCGACGTCGAGTTGCGAAAGAACAATCTACCAAATCTGGATAAAGGGTTTCCGATTGGAAGCTTGGAGATATATACTAATCCGTTGCCAAATCGTTTCCTTCACCGTGTCATTCCCGATAATTTCAACGGTCAAATCGCAAACATTTTCTCTTCTGCTCATGGCCACGACGGAAGAAATCATCGAAGGAGCATCCCCAAGCCATAGCGACACAATTTCACTGCCCGCATGCTCACTCACAAAACACCGACACCCTTCGTCGACAATGGAGCTGGTCTCACTCCATTGTCAAATAATCATAAAGAGGACAGAGGGCATAATGACCTTCGACTTGCATCGTCATATATGTATGTTCAACCTATCCGTGTTAAGGCAAAATTTCGTTAATAAATGGTTAGCACAGCTTTCGCGAGATGGCAATGACCACCAAATCAGCTATACTTAACTCCAATTAAAAACTTCTTATGTATAGGAATTACGTCTATACTTGAGTGATTCTCCAATGGAAGACCGAAATAAAAAACAAGTCAATTGGTAGTGAAAATAAGACACCAATAACTAATTATCGAAAATATGGCGTCTCCAAAGGCATAATCTCAGTTCACTACATAATTAAGTTCTGCTCTTCTTTTATGATAAGGAGCAAGTTAGAACCAAGAGCTCCTTGTAGCTCTAGCTTCCAGGGTTCGGTATGTGAAGGATGTTTCAAGAGGCCGCCTTCACGCGCCGAATTACGCCAGCACTAGCAACTAATAGCGCACCTATATACCTGCTGAGAGTCAATAACGATACACTCTGGAGGACTAAAAGGTTCTTTTCCCCCGCCATCCAAAAAACCAAGTTTTACTGGTTGAAACATTTCTTCCCTCATCCTTCCATTCCTACCCTTTTATGACTTTCATTCCAGTCTCAAGCTTGATAGTGCCGACCAGACTTGAAACCACAGGCTCAACCTCGCAAGAATGCTCATTTTTGCCGAAGCAACTCAAGTTACTGAGGGACTGCACAGTCTATTGAAATGACCGCGTCGCTTTCTTGGACCATTCTATTTCGATAACACGATGCCGAAAAGGAGAACACGGAGAAGAAGCAATCGATTCTCAATACAAGCGCACCTGCACAGATACACTACGTAAAACAAGAGCATTTTACAACGCAGTAACCAAAAAGCTATAGTTTAAAACCAATAACTTGATAGCAATCAACAAAAGTTGAGATCCTTTATGAAGTTCAAGGTTAGGAGGAGAAAATAAATCAATTAACTTCAAGATTTTAATAGACTGTCAGCATCGTTATCCATATTATAGGGGCACCGTTTTGTAAAAAAAGTAAAATATAACAAGTAATGTTTTTCAAGAACATCGGAAGCTAGGCCGGTGTCTTCCCAGAGAAGGCAAACGTATGGTCCACCCTGGAGTTAAGTGCGAGAAAATAAAAGTCGTTCCTCACCCGCTGGTGCTTCCTCCGCTCCTTTCGAAATCGGGGAATCAAGTACGAAATGAATGAATGAGGACTCACATCCGTAAATGACACAAAGACATGATCAAAATAATTTTTGAGGAGGCTATAATACGTGCGCATAGAGGATCGGGAAGCTATTCGTGGGAAGTGACAAACTGGGTTAATTAAGAGCGCAATCGGTGAGAATGGCCCTTTAATGGGAGGGCAGGTGAAATGATGCGTAGGAAGCTTCAGCAAGCGAAAAACCAGTACCGGCAGTCGCGTAACGATGAGACGGAAGGTATGAGCGATTTCCCACACGGCAGGTTAACTTCTTTATTGACAGCAGCAACCAACCGTTAGCATTACGACGGAAGTCTTTAATTTAAAACCACTCAATTCGGTGAAATCGTTTCATTCGAAAAACCAAAATTACAAAGGTGGAAAACGGAGTTATCCATTGTGTCGATTCAAAGGCATAAAAATTATCACAGGACAGGTTCTCCCAGACGTATTCTCGTAGGGCGAAGGCAGAGGAGTTTCGATTTTTTTTGCCCTAACCGAATTGAAATTGTGCCCCAGGAACATCACGATATTTAACTAGGTCCGGTAGAAAACATACTCTATTACTAATGTATTTATTAGTATTTTACTACATTATGTAGCTCACACGAGAATAAATGGCTAATCCCACGGAGTAGCAAACGCACACATTAGTGAACTTCAATAGAGGACAAAATTAACCTCGTGGAAACCATTACTTTAGTCCCCATATCAGAGTAAATCATGAATTTAGCGAAATGGTTTTCGACAACGCGAATCTGCCTTGGTAAAGACAAACTCATTTAACTTCTACACTTTGTTGTGGCGATATGTTATTTTTCAGGATTCACAATAATGCAACAAAAAGGTAATTCTACATTCCACTGCGGATCCAATAGAGCCTATTAATCTTTGATGGCAAATCCAAGCTAAGGCTCAACAAAAACCTACCTTAGCCGGTAGACTATCCTTCAATTAGCCTTTTGGCGTACAGACGATGGATACAAATAATGCTAAAGTAAGCATCCTGAAAATAAAGGGCAAAGTTGACTCGTCTATCACTGGTCAGTGTAGGGTGTATGTCCTAGCTTTTTTTTACGTATTCTGTACGAACTAACGCAGGAATTACGCAAAAAAATGAAAATTTTCAACAAAAACAATGAATCCTCTATGTCGAAGAGCGAGAGATGAGCATTTAGGTAGTGGAAAATACGATTATCCCACAATTAATATGAATTTTAGAAAAAACTTTTATAGAGTCTAAGAGAAAAGAGAAATAATTGTGCGTTACAGATGAGATAAAGTAGTGCTAGTCTTGAATTCACGACCGAGAAGGTTATAGTAGCTAATAGAAGACGGAGAAAAGATTAATCATTGGAGAAACAAGTGGACCTAAGCGTTAAAAAAAGACGGAATTATATACATATGTGGTTCGTTCAAAACGGCTAAGGCAGGAGAGTAAGGACTAAGGGTGCCATCAGTTAAAACTTTTCCGGAAAATGAATTAACCTGAATAGGTAACATGCTGAAAAAAATGTTCCTTTCAGAAATGTTCGGAAAAACAGCAGGTTTGCTTACAAGCGTTTTATAAAACGCTGACTGTTTCACCAAAGGTGAAACATTAAGCACACCATCTTGGGTGGACAATTGAGACATTAATGGAGAAAATTTTAGCCAGTAAAAGGTACACTGCTCGAGAGAGAAAATTACGCTAACTAAAAAATAGAAAATTTTTTGGATGCAAATAAAAATTTTGCCGAAACAAAAGCGATTCAAAATTTTTGAAATAAGATTTATCACCACAACACTCATAGAAAATATTGTTCCAATCGTGGATCAATGGTCCAAAAACTAATGTTCTAATTTCTCAATGAAACATGAAAACTTGCATATAAGAACCTTATATGCACTGATTAAAAAACATAATGATTTTCCTTCCGAACTTGAGTAACAAAGAAGACTAACTTGCAAATCAAAGAGTTTACAAAGGTGTAGTCAGTCACAAACAACCTTTTGATAAGATTACTCGAACGCGATGCTGAAGCAAGAATTCCAAGGCGATGACACAAGGGTGACGTATAATATTGCCGTGTAAGATAATTTTTTTAAAATTTAAACCATACACTTTACAGATCAGCTAAAAAAAATAAACTTAAAAATACAAGGAATATTAATATATGTCAAGAGTAGAAAATTACTTTAGACTTAAACGCATTAAAATGATTGCCACTACTAGTGAATTCCAAAGAATGGAACTTTAAAATCGTTCAGAGGAATAAGAAAAACTGTTACATAAGTCTTACATATATATGACGGGAATATGATGCAAGTTGAACCCTGACCCAAAAGAATACCCCTTGACATATCAATGCACCGCAAACACACTACATTTGAGCTATAAATTGCATTATCAGTCACGGCAAATATGTGTAGATTTATGACAGACAAAAATGGTGGCTAATTAATAGCACGTGACCGCGACGAGAACTAGATAAAAATTTCCCTTCCCGCGACGCCTACGCTTCCGAAACCGATAAAAAATTTTTCTCCCGAAGATTAGAGATATCAAGTGTGACGGAGACTTCCACGATATTTTGAAACATCCGACGATTTTTGCCGGCAAGGAGTATTTACGAGGCGGAGGATTCTAGTGGGAGGGGTGGGGTACTCCCGCTCCCTGCCAGCAGTCAACTCGTTGAAGTCGTCGGGATGGGGTTAGAATGTGGTCCCCCCTAATATGACTCTTTCATCAGTGCTAACGATCCAAAGAAACGAACAAATAAGGAGGAACATTTCCAGCCCTGACTCTCCGCCATTTTAGACAATCACATACAGTGGAGGCGTTTTGGGCTAGAGATGAGCAACTCCTTTAAGTGTTACTAAGCAAATGCATGCGTGTGCATGCATGAGAATAGAAAACTCAAACAAGGATTCAGGGCCGCAATAGTCATCGGTCAACACGATTCCAGGGAAATATTTTTAGGTCACGTTTTTAGAGTCTAGTTATTTTTCAGCTACTGACCTTCACTCCTAAAGATGAACGCCATAATTCCTATGATCATTAATATGATTTTTATATGATATAGCAATTTTTGATGATGATATAGCAATTTTTCGTCCTAATGACGAATAAATCCAGTATTCAACCCTAAAATTGGTTTGTTAGGTGAGGGCAGGGAGCTAGCAAGCTCAACGGAATTTGAAGAGTAAGAGTTGTCCAGTGAGGTCGCCGGGACTTGAACCACGGCCCTCCGTTCAGTAGTCAAGCACCCTATCCATAGGTCCATTACGACCCCTGATGACGATCGCTCACTGAAAATATCTTTTTCCTACGTGCGGCTGCCGTGACAATCTGAACCTTTTGCCTCGCGAGACAAGAAAATCGTATCACACATACACGTCTACCGAATCAAGGCAGCCCGAGTCCTCCCTCGATGCACGCCGTGAATATTTACGAGGTCACAGTACATCGAGGCCCTAACGAGCACTTTCCCAACCAGTTAATACTCCGCGTCCGAAATATCAAACGATTCCGTGACTACTCCCTCTGTGTAAACAGGCAAAACGTTTTAGAGTTGGCACGCGGCCCTCCTCCTGACTAAGGGACACAACTATGCGTGTGCCCTCCCACTTTCGAGTCAATGACTAACGCACGGGAAGCGGGGTTGCTAACAGGAAAGAGATTGGCATCCACTGATGGGAGATGTCCCCGCCGCCGCACCGGACAGGAGAGGGGGCGGGACTCGGCACGGGGAGGGCATCTCCCGCACGCGCCTCTCAGACCCCCACTCGCGACCGAACCCTTTGCTTCGCTCGTCGCGGCACATCAAAGCTGATGCATTTCTGAATTATTTATAACTCTGCGCTGAGCACCAGGCGCAAAGAACTCTTTATCTCTGAACGGCTATCGAAATTGATTGTTACTCAAGGCGTCGTCATTTGCCACCATCATCATCTGCGTCCCCCAAAGTGCGTGGAAACATATTGACGTTATTCCTGGACGGGGATGAAGTGTCGGTCGATTTTACATTTGGCATTAAAATTAAAGAAAAGTTTCAGACTTGTAAAAGAAGTCGAATCGCAATACGATGCCGTGGAAGCGAACATAAGAGAGTGGCAATAACGCTGGGAACAAAGTGGAAAAGGACGAGAGACAATCGAATATTACCCAGATGTCAGAACGAGATTAGAAACGAACCTTGAAAGTTGGAACTCGGCACTTGTCTGATAATTACCGGACACGGAAAGTTTCAAAGAAAGGCTCTATCGGTATAACATCACGGAATCGCCACTATGTGAAACATGCGGGGTAGGAGAAGATGAAAGGGATCGCGACGGCCACTACTTTTTGGAATTCCATCGCAGGTTATGAAAAGAAACTTTGCAAAAACCACAAAAATAAAACTTATCTAGTGAGTGGACATGTTTCACTACACTGTAGCATCATCAGTCCTGACTCAATAACAACATGTCAACTCAATAAATAAGTTTCATTTCTGTGGATTTTGCAAAGTTTTTTTCAATAACGTAGGAGAAGATGCCTGGCACGTTTTAGCAGAATGCAAAAAGTACCACATACGTAGAAAGAAAAGCTCTGACAGGTACTTTAAGTGAAGGAAATTAATAATTCTCAGGAATATACATGGAGAGAAAATGCGCTGAAACAGCGAGAAACATATTGATGATAAAACAGAACCTAGCCAAGGATCCCGTCAGCCCAGACGGGTGAGGCAGACAGATGGCCGGAAAACCGATTTCAGCACAAGGAATTGTACTGATAAGCGCAATCTTAAAGACGGGGGAGGAGGGGAGTCGATCCGTAAATAGCTATCGATCAATTTTCTACCAAACTCGAACAGTTTGTGAAAGAACACATCCAGCAACCAGCAACATCGGCTTCGAGTGAATGCTGAATGAATTGAGACAAGCTGCGGACATTTCTGTGATAATCTAAAAACATAATTACCGTGTACAGCCTTTAAATCGAAGGTGGCTCCAATATTATACACGGTCCCGCTCTTACTCTCTGACAGCCGGTATCACATTCCTCTTCATTTGGCCAAAATGTTTATCCTTGGAATACCCTATTAGATCTCCCCTTCAGGACTATCCAAAAAAACCTCAGGGCCGTCTACTAAGAAATCCGTTGTCATGATTTATAAGGCCCAATTAAATTCCCCCTGGTAATTGAAATTATTACACCCCAATAGCCATTCAAATTTCTATGCTTATATACATACTTCCTCGTTACCCACTTTATCTAATTATTATTCTATTATTACCCCGTTTTCACATTCCATACAGCAGAATTAAAAAAAAATTAAGCATTGTTCTACAGAGCTATGTATCACTAAGAACGTCTGGTCATTAAGAAGTTGTCGTAAGAACAAGAGTGAAAATAAGATACCGTTAGGCGCATGTGTCAGGTGTTACAATGACGACGATGTAGAACGACCGATAGTGAAAAAATAACAGGGCAGTGAACATAAATTGAGTTTGAGGTAGAAAAAAAAGATACTTAAGAAGATGGTGAAACAGTTCACGTGACTTGCTCCTCTACCATAAATAAGCATGATCAAGGTGTTATAGGCAAACTTAATATTATTCGAGACATGGTTAAGGCCTTATTAAACGTCATTCCTGAAGATGCTACAGTGTAGTGAAACTAGTTGAGTAATAAATTTATATTTCGTGTGGAACGCAAATTTTTTATTTTTGTTGTTATCAGCATGGATTTCCACAAAGTCTCGGACTTAATCATTTCTCGAAAAAAGCATGGATAAGGATTGAACATTTTTAACTGTCTTTACGTTTACCTGCGACAGCGGACAAAGTTCTTCGTAAAAAATGAGACGTTCTAGTTTATTTTCTTATCTTATGCACTTTTCTTATTCACCATTCATCATCCATTATGGTTATATTCACGATCTAGTGTTTTCCCGGAAAATAATCTTGGTGTAAATCTCTCGGTTTTTCCCACCGGGTCAAGCTTTCCATTGTTTCCTCCAACGTTTCGACTTGCGACTCGACAATCATCTTCAGAAGGATCCGGGAATTCAAGTGACATTCCGTACAAAATTTTGGCCGTTTATATAAACCTATTGTTACCATCAAGTGGCTGCTGATTGGTGGGCCGTCGTGGCCTGATGTCGGCGTGTCCTGATTGGTCGTTCCTTGTCCCTCTGATTAATAGGAAGTGCCCCCAAATTGACGGGAAACCCGAGATATCTTCACCAAAATTATTATTATAGTTATGAAAAATGATAGTAGTATGGAGTGAATTCAGCAATACAGAATTTATGTTTCCTAATTATATATTCATAATCCTAAACTACTGGAATTTTTTAAAATCTTATCCTCTCATGAAATTCTCTATGTCAAGCTCCTCTTCGATAAGTTGAAATAGAAAAGGCAAGGTTTTTATATATCAAGTAAGTTAACCACGCCATACGACTGAAGCTACTGTCCAATAAATCCTTCACGCAATAAAGGAAGAAAATACCAGTCCGTTCCTAGGTGGAGGCAGCAATTTTCTTTCTGAAAATTTCTCTACTAGTGTTGAAAAAATTCTGAATTATCCTTCCTTCCCTCTCTTTTTATGCACCCATTTTAATTCAACAAAAATTTCCCATGTTCAATGATAATTTTTCTCTATATCTTACTTCAGCCACTTCAAGGTGCATTTAGGATTTTTTCCCAGAAAAAGAAGCAAGGACATGTGAGATGTTATCTCATCAGACTTGAGAGTATGCACGCAAAAATGTATATCATGACCCAGAACTTTAAAAATATTTCACTACATTAAACATTATTTCTAGTAAAATACCGATTTCCATGAGGTCTTATTCAGTGAGACACGCCTGAGAAGTAGGCACCTATAAAATGCGTAAAATATATTCATGCGAAACTTAGAGAAAGAGGATAGCGAATGGATCAAAAAGTAAACGTCTTAGATTCATGAGTGAAAATTAACGGTAACTCTAATACGACCTCCAGCAGCGACGTCGTATTTCCTTGCAACCAATGACATTCGACATCGAATCTTACGCCTAAAAACCCTGGCCATATATGTTATATATGTCTATAGGCTATATATGTCAACAGTCATTTACCTGTGCTGTCATCACTAACGCAAATCATGGTTTTCGAGGTGAGAATTCAACCTTTGACCAGCAATTCTACACGCGTTTTCATGCTATTTCGAATACTTCTAAGAAATATTACTCTTATACTTTTTGTATTACTCTAATCTCCATAGAACATCAATCTTGGGTTTAGATTTTAACAATCTTCAAGTATTCCCTTTGACCTGAAAATATATCTTCGCTGTTTTATATAGCATCTCTTGCCGATGTCTTTCATTATCCGTTTTCTCGCATTTAATCCTCAGACATCACTTGCAGTTAATCCAATTGCATTGTTTTCTTTTTTTTTTCTTCACTGAATATATTCACCACGTGTTCAATAAACTGCACTGTTCTTGTCTCGGCTCCTGCATGCTTTTCTCACCAGCTCGAGTTACTTATTCGTAAAGCATCCATCGTGGCTATTTTATTTTGTGCAGTCTCAAGTGGGTGATCACCATTTTGACTGATTCATCTTCCCCATTTGATGATATTTACTGAAGTGGAGAACTAACGAAGAAGCACTTAGAAGAGCCATCCAAATAGATTCCCTCGATGATGGTTCACTTAAAATAACATGGAAACTAATAGACAGATATCGAGAAATGTCATTTGGCGAATGATCGTTTGGTATGGAACCTGGGACGCAGAAAATCTACTATACGTGGTCCACGGATTGGGTTTAACCCCTAGGGTGCGTGCTACGTTGATCTACGTTTTGGCGTGGAACTGCGGAGAACACTTTCATGCACATATGACCGCCGCCTTCGAACCCTCCCCCCTAGACCCGCTCCAAATGTTATGTGGCCCGTCCCTTCCAAAAAGGTTCGAACGGTCACACACTTTCCTATTGTTCCACGGAATAGGGCACTCCTTTGAAGTGCCCCCAATCATGACGGTTCACGACTCTCGGCCGAGTTCGACGATTGCATTCCGTCCGCCGAGATTTGGGAAATGGTTTTCTGGCACACCCTCGTCATTTCCCTTAGTTGTCGCAGAGTTTCAGTGGAATTCTGGTTTTAAATGAAAGAATTTACGTACCGTTTGGCACCAAATTAATCAGAAGTTATCAAGATGGATAGGCCTCCTTCCTCCTCCACCCTCCTCCCTCCTGCCACCCCCCCCCCATGTATATATATATATATATATGTCTGACTTTCTGTACTCTGTTACCTGACGATGTCACCAAGTGGACGAAACCGGTAGTAATAAAGTGTTATTTGTGGAAATGCAAAGTTTCCTTTATCCTATCCATCACGAAGGTGTTCCACATAGTAGAACCGAGTATGATTTCCTATAAGAAGTTATCAAGGAAAATAAATATGGAATTAATTTTTCGATACATTCCTGCGTGAAATATTTTTACTATAGTCAGGCATATCTCCACTACCTCCCTCGGAGGGAACTGGGCTACGCGGTCAATAAGGGTCGTCCCGGGTGAGCCACCTAATAAACCTTTGTCTGGGGAATAGAATGAGACCGGTTCCGCTGTGCGAGAGTGCAGCGGTCACTTATCTCCCGCACAGAGCCGTCGCAAAGAAACGAGGCTCCCGCAGCTGACGGGTTAAGAGACAGAATAATGAAGTACGTAAGACTTTTAGACTATGACGTTATGAAGAGCAGCAGGGGTCAGGATAGTCTTCATATCTGCTACAAATCAATTATCGGATTGGAAACCCATGACGTTGGTTCTCAAGTGGCATTGTGTGTTTGTTGCATCCATTATTCTTCCCACTACTGCTGCTTTCTTAAGGCCGGTTCACATAGAACCGGCCTAAAGAAAGAACCGTTTTCGGTGGCGGCGGGGTAACGTCCTCGTCTGCCAACCTGAGGGTCGCGGGTTCGAATCCCGACTGGGTGGATTTTTCT
>WURS02248313.1:0-19469 GCA_011762765.2 Rhinocypha anisoptera | reverse complement strand
CATCACCACCCCCCCTCCCCCACACACAAACAAACACGGGCCCAAAAGGTTAAAGAGATTACTAATCGCGTCTCAGCCACGCCCACACTTGACTCCCAAGAGCAGACATACCACCAAGAGGGGGAGGGAAGAAGTGACTTTGAAAAAAAAAAGACACCCTCGGATGGAAGCGCGGGTCGCCGAGGGAGGAGGAGCGAGGTGGGAGGAAGGGAGAGGGGGCGGAGGCGCGCTCAGAGAGGAGGAGAGGAAGTCCCCAAGCGCTTATCGTCGTCACGCGAGAACATTCTCCGCCAGGAGATCCGTCAGTTCCTCCAAACGGTCTCCGTAAGCCACTTACTTACTTATCGACTCCCCCCGCACCGAGCGCGGGACATCCGTGCGATATCTTCTTGTTAATCGGTAAGAGGCGGAGACGAGCGAAAGGACCAGGAATGTATCGGGCCCAAGGACCCACCCCCACTTCCGACCCCCTTCCCCCCACTTGTTTCTCGCGGAGTTCGACAATAATTGACGATCGATTGTTGCTTAATCCCCGTGGGGGCGAGGCAATATGGCACGGCAAAATTATACGTACACGCCAATCTGTCGAGAATGCGAGGGAGGAAGCCTGTATATACCCTCGTGCTTCATTCTGATGGGCCACCGATCAAAGGCTCGCGCGGCAATACACCGACTGATAACGAATGAAAACAAACAAATATAATATCGTACATGAATGGAAAATTTTATATCGAACCGAAGATTGCTTTGCTTGGAGCAATTCTCAGAGCTATCCTGTGGCACCTTTCAAACTTTTGATATCACCGCCACCAACACGATAAAGGAGAATGTTAGAGTGGTACGCTCCATACATTCCCCTTTATTCTGAAGCTCATGTGTCATCAACATTGGGTTCCCTTTATCTCTGGCGTTCTTTCCTCGCAACATTTCTTCCAATACGGTTCCCACCAAATTGATATTCCTCCCACTAGGTTTTTTTGTATTGTAAGTATACGCTCATCATGAGATATTCTTTCGATGTCCCTTGGCATTACTTGCTCTTTGCGGTATTGGTTACTCAAGTAAGTATTAGTTATCCATTTTGAAAAAAGGAAGCAACTATCCACGGAATAAAATATATTTATTTGATTCGAGTTTCGTTGTGCTACACATGGTGTACTAAACCGAAACTCGAGTCAAATAAATATATTTTATTCCGTGGATAGTTGCTTCCTTTTTTTCAAAATGAATATCTCATTTTTCCACAAAATCACACCTGATTCTTCTTTACGAATTCCATATTTGTTTTCCTTGTGAATTTCTGATTCATTTGTCACCGAACAGTACGTAAATGCTTTCATTCACAACCGGCATTCTACTGAAACTCTCCGACAACTAAGGGAAACGACAAGAGGGTGGGTCAGAAAACTAGTTTCTAAATCGCGGCGGATGGAGTGCATTTGTTAAATTTGCCCGAGGGTCGTGAACCGTCATACTCGGCACTGAATAAAGGGGCACCCTATTCCGGAACAACAGAAAAGTGTGACCGTTCAAACCTTTTTGGAAAGGACGGACCATAAAATTTGGAGAGAGGGTCTAGGGGGAGGGTACGAAGGCTGCGGTCATGCGTACATGAACGTAAGTATTCACTGCAGTCGCACACCAAAACATTGATATCAACGTATCCCACAGTGAAGGGGTTAAAATCTGAAGATGATAACTCTGGATGAAATTAAATAAATATAAAAAAGATGAATATGTTGATAAATAGGACTTTTAATTGGACAACTAGTGATGATACATCACCATTGGAACTTCAAGCACATACCGCAAACAATGATATATTGTCTTGTCAGCTGGGTTAGCCTGGGAGTAGCATTCTCGCCGGCTAACCCTAAGGTCACGATTTCCAGTTCCATCTAGGGCATTGATGTTGAATTGTCCAAATGGGGTTTTTTTCTAGGATTAGAAGAGGTGTGAAATGAATACAGCCATTGAAGCACCCTATTGACAAAATACCACTACGATATGTATCCTTGTGTGGTACTCAAAGGGTTAAACTCTGATAGTACTGTTGATTCATGGGCAAATATCATATCTATATTAAAGACAAAGATCTCTCAACATCACATTGCCAGCTGAATGTTTTGTCTTTGATATTTTGGATTTTGATGACCAAGCAAATGTATTGCATACCGGCAATGGTTCCAAATGTCC
Organism: Rhinocypha anisoptera; assembly: GCA_011762765.2. NCBI lineage: Eukaryota > Metazoa > Arthropoda > Insecta > Odonata > Chlorocyphidae > Rhinocypha > Rhinocypha anisoptera. The sequence continues at coordinate 17,273 of WURS02248313.1, read as the reverse complement.
GAATAATGTACACCAAATGAGCCTCCTGTCAGATTATGATGGTTTACCGTTGCTCTTTTCCTCCCTCAAGCCTGGGACACAATTGGCGGCAAACGTTGACGGGAGATGTTAACATGAAATGCGGAAAAGGTAACTACTTGTGGAGTATAGGTAGCGCACACAACCACCATGTACGCGTGAGGAGATGACCAACTTTCATCTCTCTACACGTTTCACGTACACAAAGAGCCAATCAAAGTCTGCCAATATTCCTGGCACACCTTCACGGTTGGATACCTGGACAAGTCTTCCATCTCCTCTCTGTGAATATGCATCAAATGCATTCTTAAGGACTATTGTGTCCGCCATAGGCGAAATCTTCCATTTTCACGTCAATGTCTTCCGCCAAAGTTTTCCGCCAATCGTCTCTCCCAGCTTGTATGCGAGATGCATAACTTTGTGGAATTTTGACGGGACATCGTAAAAATTAACAGATTAATGGAGAATGTTAGAGTTAGGAGCTACAAAGGTATGAGTGGTTGGCAGGTGACAGGAGAGAGCTTGGAGAGCTGCGATAGCTAAGTCAATATTCGGACTGCAAACACAGGGTGGTAAATAATCAAGGTGGCTTAGCACCATCCGACTGGTTGTGTCTCTTTCATTTAATAACCAAGAGGGAAAAAACAATGAAGAATTACTCCGAAGAGCCTTGAAAAGGATTCTTAGTGTGAGAGTATACCGACAACAAGATGGAAATTAATATTATGTATATTGAGATATGATAGTTAGTGAAAAGCTAATTTGTAAAGGATCTTAAGAGTTAAGAACCCTAGAGATGGTCAAAGGGTGACGTTTGCTGCCAATTGTGTCCCAGCCTTCAGTCCACTACTGATTGATTATGGGTAATGGGACATAAAATGGAACTAAAACATGTTTACGTTGATCATACTTAGTATTAAGAATGATGTATTTCAGTTTAAGACTAAAGATAGATACCTATTAGACTAGTAGACTAACTAGACCTACTGGACTAATGATAGATACCACAGCTACAATACAAGAACATGTAAAGATATTCATCAGAGCTTTACAAGGAAATGCAATACTGCTCATGAACCTAAATCCATGAGGCTAATTATATTTAATAGGCTACCATCTGAAATTAAGTTTGAAAAATGGCTATCTATATTTAAGAAAAGTTATTAAAGTTTCTTCATGTTAACCTGTTTTATTCTGCAAAATAATTTATGAACTTGTAATTTTGTTCTGATTTTATACCATTGTATAAGTTTCATTGTTTACTCCTCCTACATGACGTGTCCTATATTTGTATTCATGTATCAAGTCTCTGGACAAAAAAAAGACTTATCTATTATTATTATTACTGTAGTAAAATAAAAGTTAAGGAGAATGTGAGAATCGAAATGAAGACATCAAACCTTTCTTTCATTCAGGTGTTCGTGCTTCGAGAAAGGGATTTGCTGAAATTTGTGTTTTCCAAACCTCCTACTGAAGTCCGTCAAAGCCTGCCAAAGTTTCAGCAAGCAGTTGAACAAGCCCTTCTGCTGCCCTCAGTGTCTCTGAACATTTACGATGCTCAGTTCCATTCCAAAGGAGATGGGAGCCTCGATTTTGGAAGCACAAGGTGAGTCCTTGATTCCAGAGTGGCGCCCTGTATTAAAATTACTTTTAAATGTTCTGGATCGGTGGTTCTCAAAATGGGGGCAGTGATTTTAGTCCGGGGGGAAGATGGGAAGCAAGGCATGGTCCTGAGCCAAAAGGTGAACATGGGCCAAGAAAAGGCACCCCTGGCAAAAATTTCTGATAGGACAATTGGCTTTGACTTGACGTTCAATGGTTTCTTTCTTTGATTAAAAGTTGCTTAAAATGTAAGGGAAAAAAATCCTAACAAGCTCTCGTGGGGTGCCATGGTCCCCTCCTCTCTTAAGCCACTCTTGCTATAGCTGAAGGTAATCTTGCTATAGGCTCTGGTAATCTTCCTTTACTTCCTATAAGATATGGTTTCAGGTGGTACTAGGTGGAATTCTTTCATTATGAAAGGTTTGAGGAAAACACTGCAATTCCACATAAAAATATATTTATTCGTTCACGACCAGGTTTCGCCATAATACAGCATCTTCAGGTGAAAAATGTAAGTCAAAACCATAACTTATTGGTATATTCCCATTCGTAACCACTTCTTTCATCAGCTGATGTTTCTTCAACCCAAGTCTGTAGAATGTACTATAAAAGGCATTTTACAGTGTTCAATGTGACGGCCCTCAGTCATATGCTGGATATTCATGATTGGAATGACCAAAATGAAAATGTCTTTGTTATATTATTTTGTAATTGCAGTGACAAAACAAACATACTCTACTTATACTGTGATATTCCTTATTTCTAATGCAATGATATTGTGAAGCAATCCTTTTGCATATAAATTATTGTTTTTATTACTAAAAACTATTTAGTAGAAAAAATTTACCACTTGATGTTTGGTGCTCTAAGACAATGTCTGTTTGTGACATTAAATTACTTTAAAAAAGCATCATACATAATATAACGTTCATATCCATAGTGAATTTTGAATATATTAACTTAAGGCCAATGGGGAGAATGGTTACTGAACTAGCACAGTCCACTCAGACCTTATAAATTAAACCCACATTCCTGGATCATTAGTAACCATCATCCTCAATTGCTTTCTACCATTTTCAGCTCCTGCTTCCAGCTGGTAGGAAAAGAGTCATATGATTTAGCGGAAATGGAGTCTCTCCTTCAAGATCCTAATAATGCTGAGCTGGAAAAGGTGTACAATGAATTCGGTGTTCAAGATGTTCAGGTAATTGGCATGGGATATTTTTTCATTTTTAAAAAGGATGTGAATTCCTAATAATTTCAAATCATGTCAAAGGCAGAATTACAAATAATGTTGTTCCTATTTTATAACTGTAAAATTAATAAGGTGTAATAATCTCAAGTCTTGACAAGGTTCCTTTCTCAACAAAACTATCCACATCTGACCAAAAGTGAAAATATTATGTTACCAGCTGCCTCATAAATCAGTATCAAAAACACTAAAGTTCCAACACCAGTTGTAACTCCTTGTCAATGCTACTCTTTACAGTAATGTCACTCATACTAGTTCTTTTCAGTAGCATTGCATGCACAACAACACATTGCGCAGAGGGAAGGGAGCTTCTTAATGTTTAGGGCTGGTTGACCACTTCCATGCCTTAAATAAAGATATGAACTGCAGAGGTAATCCAGATGATATAACACAATGTGCATGAAAATCATTCAAATGGCATCTTACAAATGCCACCATATCTCAACTAAACTAAAATTTGGAAAATTATAACTCTTATCATGTATGAAGCACTCATGTAAAAATACTCATTGCTCAATTTTACATTAATACTTTAATAAATATAAAATATGGAGTTATTTCTTGGTTGTTACAAGTGTTTTTTAAAGAAAAATTTGATGGAGGTTGTATAAACCCAGCAATTTTAATGCAGTGGTTAAACTACTATAGGGTCCAATGAAGGTCCTTGATGGTATATTCTCTGAATCATACCTGTGCTGCAATAAGCTCTCCATCTTTGGATAAAAGTATTTCATTTTGGTTTTCTATATTAATAGTTGTGACTATGTTATTGAATTTTTAATAAGTATTTTTGAATCTCTCTTTTCAGAGATGTGCACCAATAATCGCAAGAGCAGAGACATCCTGGGTGCAGGCATGGGTATTGGCAATCGCTTGCTTTATTGGAGTTGCATCCGTAATTTCAACTTGTGTACTATGCTGTCCACAAATGAGGTAATAATCAAGATTCCAATTAGCAAATATAATCTACAATAATACAAATCCAAGATGTTTGTATTTTACAAGAGCCCTCAAGGCAATGTCATGGTGTCTTATTACTTTTCAAAAACCTTATTGTCACCATAAACATGCTCAATTTAATTGTGAAGTTTTGATGCAAGAAGGTCATTCTCATTATAAGTTGAATTTTAAAGACATTTAGTCAGATTTTCAATAACTCTTTTAATCTATCTAATAAATTATTTTTCTATTATTATTATTTTACATCCATTAAAATCTAATTATCAAAGATCATTGAAGACATTTACTTTTGGGCTTACACTGTTGGTTAGAAATATGTACAGGTTGTCATTAAAAAATCTGGCAAACTCCAGAACTGGTTGCTGGATTTTTTTTTTAAATGCTGGATTTTCAACGGCTACCCATATTTAACAGAAAATCACAACTGCTACAGACCCTTTACAGAAAGAAAACTAAACTCAGATCAAAAGTAAATGAAATTTTAATCTTCACCGACTAAATTAAAAAATTTGCACAATAAATAGTGAAGATTCAAGCGTGATCCTGTGGAATGCGGACTGATTCATCACCTGAAGATGATGAATCATTGAAAAATGAGTCAAAATGAATACATTTATATGTGGAAGTTTGCTGCTTATTTTGCAATGAAAGTTTGACAGGAATTCAATTGAAAATTATCCTAAGGGTTGCATCATAAATCGCTTAGAATGCTACTAAAGCCTTAGTGACCTCTATTATAGTAGCATACTTTCAAAACGGTATTTATAAAGAGCCACTGGGCTTAGTATCACCTGCTAAGCTACTAACTTAGTAGCAGACTTTAGTCAAGCCATTACCTTGTTTAGTGGAGCTACTAACTTGATCATCCTACAAAGTGGGTTCACTTCTCATGTTAATAATTATTAATTGACGAAATTTTAAGAAAATATACCTAAGTGAAGTGTGTGCAATATCATTTTACTAAATCAATGCAGGTGTTGTAGGCAGTGTTGTTTTTCGTAGGAAAGATTTTTTTTCAGTTGTTTACGTTCAGCGTTTGATGCAGTGCTGTTGTGATACTGTTGTGTTTTCGAGGAGATGTTACGAAATAATGACGTCGACTGTGTTTATGATGATTTCACAATAATCATTAAATTGTTAACTATTGCTTTATTTTGCTCTCCAATTATTATGGGTGTTAATATGAGTGTTTCGCACCAATTTAATACTAAGTTATTACCCAACCCAGTGCATAATAAACCAGCGCCAAAACTATGGTGGGTGATCACTCTTATAGTAAGTGTAAGAATTTCAGTAGTAAATTGGATGGTTTTCTCAAACATTGGGTTGAAATTTTTCCATGCTGAGAGAAATTGAAATATAATTAGACCTACTTGTTATCTGTGATATACATCCCAGTCAGTGAATATGGTTTTTAAGTGAGAGCATTAATAAAATAGTTATTCAGAACTTTAATCATAATCCTCTACTGTAACCCTAAAAAGAAGCTAAAAGGCAGTTGGGCTGGCTGCCTCTCAATCATCATCTTCATCATTGACAGTGACAATATTCTTAGCAACGGGAGCAGGTTTAGCTTGCGGAGGAAATGTTGACTTTGGTGACAGCATATACAGGCTGACTTTGGGTCGATGGCAGTGAATTATCAAGTGTGGACACCACTGCTGCTTTTCTTGCCTCCTATCATTTTTCTTGAATGTAACATCATGTTCGCTGCTTAGAAAAATGACATCCTGAAATCAGTGGTGCACCAACACTGTAAATTTTAAAATACATTCCAAAATCTGTGCTGGAAAACTGAAGGAATCAAATTATCAATGGCCAGATTTTTTTATGTCTACTTGTGTATTTAGTAATTATAAGTTTCAAGAGATTTGGCTGACAATCTAATGATATGCATCAATATGGAAAGGTATGATGAATGACATCAGCTTTCTTGGTAATAATAATAATGATTGTCCATAGGCAAATAAATTTGCATGGAGTCTCAATATACAGATACACAGTTGTTACATAATAATTTACATTGTGTAAATTCAGTAAAAATTATTACATAACAAACATGTTATGAAAACATGTTTATCTGTCATTTTGATAATTGTCATATTTGTGTTAATAACATTGGCAATACATCATGTTTTCACCAGTTACAATATAAATAGGTGACTTGAAAATCTATTTAAAACAATCATAACAAATATACTTGATAATACATTATTATAGTACATTATTTCCACATTTTTAAATCATCAGTTAAAAATTCTTTCACAGTGTATACACCCACATGATACGAGTCAATATCATAAGGTACGAGTTAGGGTTTCCGAGTTGAAACGGGTTGTGTCGAGTTGGCTCAACCACAAGATACGAGGCAATACAATATGGTACGAGTTAGAATTACCGAGAAAAATCTAGTTGAGCCAAGGTGAAACGAGTCATCGTTGTGCTAGATGGAACAGGTTGAAACTAAAAGAAGCAAGTTGATCCATTGGCAAGTTAAAACCAGCTAATACGACAAGTAACTAGTTACCAAGTGACAAAACAATTGTAAGTTGAAACGACATTGTTCCATATGAAACGGGTTGAATTTACGAGTTAAAACAACCAAAAAGTGGCCATAACCAACTTAAAACGAGTTGGGATAACGAGTTGAGACAAGTTAAAAACAGATAAAAACATACGAGTTGGACTCAACTCGTTTTAACTGGAATTTTTTAACTGGGTAGTAACATTTAGATACCATGAACAACTAGTGTAATGATTTTTTAAACTTCAGTATTGACTTAGCAGCTTTTAAGTTGGATGGTAATGCATTATAAATCTTGGTGCCTCTGACCATTGGGCTATTTGATGCCATTCTTTTTATATGATGGGTTACATGGATATGGTTAGAATTTCTTGTAGCACGAGGATGGATTTCGCTATTAAAGTGATACTGTTGAATGTCATTTCTAACTAGAGTAGCAACACAATAAATGTAAATGGCTGGAATCATTAACATTTTCAGTTGTTTCAACAGTGGTTTGCATGAGGTCCTGTTCCGTTGTGATATATTGAAAATTGTATATATTGTGATATCATGTAATCATGTTGTTGTATTTCACTGGATACACAATATATAGTATGTATATGAATGTGATAACTCGACATGCTTTATGCAGTAGCTGCTAGTTTGTTATTAATGTAATGAACTCAATTACTGTCAGCCAGGGAAAATAAAAATTATTATTACTATTATTATTGTTACATAATTGTACAAATACAAATTTTTAACAATATTAAAATGTATAATAATTTACTTTCCAAGTATTAAATTATTTACATATACATTAATGAATATAAATAGGTTCAGAGAACTTCTAGAGACTCATAAATATTTTGGTCAACAGGCTCAAGAAGAAGCACCACAGATTTGGAAAGGGTGGAATGACCCCCCCACCACCAGCACCACCTCCTTCCATATTGGTGTCCACAGTTGGCTTGGAACCGGATGCAGAATGGCTCCCCGGAATGGGACCACCGCCACCTTCAGTCCTCCACGACCGACATGAGCAGTTTAGTCCCTATGGTTACCATATGAGGAGATGATGAAGAGACCAGACATTTGTGTAAAAACATTCAAATACAGGACGGATGCATTTTGATATTCCTAGGAGCAAAGGGACTCCCATTAATTGAACAGTTCCCCTGTGTTTAATTTGGGAATTTGTGAATGGTTGCTCGAGCATGTACTCTTTGTTTTTCATCGGGTGCTAAAGTTGAAGTGGTGTCGTGGTATTTCCAGGCAGAGGAAAACATTTTAACCAAGTCAGCGGATGTGAATTGTGATCACACGTGTACTGTGAATGAAGAGTGTGGTGGTACAGACAATGGCAGTGAAAAACACTTTTTCGTGCATAAAGCCAAGCCGTCATTGAAGATGAATCGCAAATAAATATCAATGCAGACCTAAATCAATTTAAGTCTTTAGGTAGTTTTGCTTGTTGGCTTGAAAAAGTTGAAGTTTGTGACAATTTTATGATAAAGCATACACGGATGCATAAAAAAATATTTGTTTTCATTGCATACAATTGCCACACATGTTGGCATCTGAACCTGCAGTTATATAGGAAGAGATTAAGTGATATGTGTTTGTACAGAGTTTAGGAAAAGCTACATATATTTATTAATGATTACTTCTGATATTGCTCATGTGAATGCTAAGAAATTAAGACTATTGTTTCATAATTGGGCATTGGCAGGGGTAAAAGAAATTTGTAAACCAAAAGAAGAAATCCTGTGTGCAAGTCAGCACTGTAATATTTTAAATGTTTATTAAATTTAATTTCCCTTTCAGAACCTGTTTCACTGTATGTATACAGACTTTACTCTTCATCAGATTCTGATTACTTGTAATTGTGCCTAATTTTTTTGTGATTTTTACTATTCTCTCTTCATCCATTCTATAACAAATTATGTTATACAATGGTATAACTTCAAGAATTGGCAGTAATAATTACTGAGTTGTTTCAGTTTTCGTAATATGCTCCTAAAACATATTTATATCAAGATTTAATATGTTCAGTATCTTAGTCTTTATCTAGAATTGGATACATCTGTATTTAATTTGTTTGGTAAACCGATGATAACCATAATTATTTCAAAGGTTTGCTTCAATTAGTAGTGTGCCTAGTTGTTGAAAATTACTCTAGGGGGGCATTTGGATTCTCAATGAAAAATGCTAAGGTATTAGGTTAACATATTTAGATTATTTAGGTGAGTATTGGTGGTTGATGTATGCAGTATGCATTAATTCCAGTACTCAAAGCTACCAGAACTGGAAGAATATTTTAGTAATTTTCAATTTATATGCATTATTTATTAATCGTTGCATGGATGGTATTCCTATAACAGCACATGCTATCTATGTATTTTTATGTCTGACCTAATTTCTTCTTGGTGCATATTATCTACACAGGAATAGATCAAAACTTTCTCAGAAGAAGTCAAAATGTCACAATATTTATCTTACTTTTTCCATAAATGTATAATACCTTAATATTTTAAAAAATATCAAATTTACATTTTTTTTGGAATTAACGTAATGGCAATGGATTTCTCATAATATCTATACTGAAAAGGAGCTAATGGTTTTGGTATCCAAAATTCTTTTCAGGTCTGATACCTATTTACCAAAAAGAGATTTATTCAAATCAGAAGGTTCCTTCTGCAGATTTTTTCCACAGAATTCCATTTTTTAGTATTTTTTTCGCCTTTGTCATCTTATAAGATTTCCAGGAAAACAGCTGTTTACTACAAGATACTATTTATGGTTTTACGAAAGGCAAAACTTTATGCCAAAATCAAAGACATCTGAGGACATATTGGTACAAGCACTCCATGATGGTAGAGGGTGAATCGTGGAACAACAGGTGAATTTTTTTGTTAGAGTAAATGGAAAATGTGATGAACATAAATATATCTGGTATGATGCCGGTACTTACCATGGCATTGAATATCGTTAACCTGCATGTCTTTTATCCTGTAACAGTTGTTACATTCCCAATCAGTGTCTTCTCATTAAGGTCACTACCATGCTGTAGCTTACCCTGAAGACATGGGCGAAGCTTGACTATTGAGGTGCAGACCTTTCCTGTCGAGGGATGGACCAAGTACTTTCTAATTTGTGCTCTCCTACTTCCATGTATTATTTTGACCTTTATTCAAGCATCACATAATATCGTTTTACTGCGATTTGTGTATCCAGGCATTTCCATGCCTTTTCTTAACCAATTCTTCAACCATAAGGTCAGTTTGACAGGTGAGGTAAGAGCTCACCTAGTTCTAAGCCCAATGTAATGTGAAAATTCACTCATCAGGATAGAGGATCCAGTTCGGTTTGATATGCCACCTGTGGTTTCACGTGAAGATCTGGCACCCAGAAAGTCAATCAGGTTTAGGTTTTAGCTGGAGGTGTTTAGAGGCATTACTGGGCCTTGAATTCAGAACCTCCACTCAGTAGCCAAGTGACTTATTCATTGGGCCACCAAGACCTCTAATACACATAGTAGTCATATTATATTAATAGGGTGCATCGATGAGTAATAGTCATTTAGCACCTCTTCAATTCAAAGAAAAAACCCTAATGGACTAACACATCCATGCCCTAGGTGGGACCCATGACCTTGGTTTAGCCAGAAAGCACTTTATTCTCAGTCTAACCTGGCTAGCCTCTATTAATCTCCACATATACATATTAAAAAGTTGTGGTGAAAACTGACAATATGTCTTAATTCACTGACTATCACTGCCAATCCTAATTCCCTATTAAATATTTTTGTGTTGTGTAAGTCATATATAGGTCTCAAATTAATCCTGTAATTAATCTTTCTCCACTCTGCACTCATATTCTCTAATGTCCACTTTACTCGGTAAGAAGCCTTTCAAAAATCCGTGTAACAAAAAACATCTTGTATATCCACTAGATTGCTTTCTATTGGTGTTATTGTTACTACAAGGCCACTGTGTGTTCCTGGGTATTTCAGTATCCATAACACACAGTTATTGGTTTATTAATACTATCATTCCATCTCTCCCGAATCTCCTTTGGTTCTGTCAAGAATTATCCTGTGAAATCCCAAAACTGGATACCAATTTTTCTTAATCTTGAAGATTCCTCTACCTTTTTATGCAATGAAACAATACTTCTCCCAGTACCTCTAGTTTTTCTAGCTGTTTGTTTCCGTGTGACACCGGATTTTCTGTAATTTTGGATCCATCCTGTTGCTGTCTTTCTTCAATTTATTCTTCTCATGATTAAACATTTCTTGTGACTTCCACGGGGTTAAATTGTCGAACACTAACATTTAAATTGCTGACCTTGTCATCATCTTCATATATGATCTTTATTCCATTCATCATTTTGGCACCAGTTATCAGCATGATTTTTATAGTGGCATCAATTACGTTGGTGTTTAAGAAGTTAGCATGATAGAAGACCTGAGGAATATTCAATGAAACTGTACATTGAAAAATCTATGAACTGTAACTGAAAAATCACTCGAAAAAACTAAAATACACATTTGTACGTTAGTCTCACTGCCTGTATATTTACATTCTCCTGTTTCTTTTTCTCTTCCATTTCCCTAATCCTCTCTTTTGTGGCAGAAGGGCTCTTAACTCCTCCTTCATTGTTGCTGTCGTTGGCTCTGTATAATTTGTTGTTGATATTCTTAGGTATTCGTATGATCCCCATCCCAATAATTTCCTGATAGACCTTCCTTTAAATTCCTGATAAACCCTCTGTATTCCACGATTCTCCCCTCAAGCGTGACTTTATATGGCATGTACTCCCCAGGATGTGCGATGCAGCATCTGCATCCACCCAAATCCATGCCTCAAGCATGATTGTTGCACATTACGCATCCAGATTTTTCACTATATAGCAACTTTTATTATATGAAGCGCCTTCAAATGCAAACAGCTTGGCAAAATGTAAGTATTCATTTACAGTAATAAAATAGAAACAATTGTATATAGAATATAGAGATATTTACAAAGAGCAATAACAATGGTAAAAATATTTACATAATGTCTACACACATTTGTTGACGATTGCGAAAAAAAATCACCCTGTCTGGATACCTTCTATTAAAGTCACCGTAGGGGCATGGATTTGACTGGATGCATAATAATGATAGGAATAATGTAATATTCCTCCCAGTTGACAATAAGTTGAGTTCATTACATATTAACAAACAGAACATAAGCTGCATTGCACAAGTTTGAGGGGTTAAATGAATCCAGCTTCCATTCCGTGATCCTTCCACATTTAATTCTTATTTTATTATGCCTAAATTGTAGGGTAAACCTGGATTTACTCCAGGGAAGCTTTGTGAATCCCTATGCCTGTATATAAACATAATTTAGTCTAATTGATATCTCCTTGTATTGTTAAGCAATTTGTAAATGTCAGCGTCATTTATTGTATCAATGAAACCATGGGTTTGTCCATGTGTCAAGGCCCCCTCTGAGAAAACTCTTATCAATTTCTTTCCAAGATTCCATATAAAATAGGTTATTAAAATGCGTTTAAAGAAAGTACCCCATAATTGTTTCAGGGGAAGGGGGCACGGTTAAGACAAATAGAAATCTATATATAACATTATAATTAAAGAATCCAGTGTCCAATAATCACAGAGAACCAGTGTTTGGTGGTACAGTGTTCCTTAACAGGGCACAACTGTAAGAATTTTTTCATCAAGTTACTGCCTATTCAGAACAGGAGCAAAGTCTCAGAGGATGGGTGAAGAAGGGGGAGAGTAGGTCAAGCATGGTTGGTATGAATGTATCAGGTCACTATGGAGGGGCAGAAGATATTCAATACACTTAGCACACGTGTGCAAGTCATCACTGCACATTGAATGCACTGGGGAGGGGGGCATTGGGTAGAAAGTGTACCTTAGTAAAACTATAGTATTTCTAAAAAGGAGGGGTGGCATAAAAAAATGGGGAGGGGTAGAAGGTAAGAGTTCCAACAAGTAAGAAGTACTATCGAATTTCATCCGAATAAAAGAATATGAGAAGTGAATGGACCACGCTAATTAAATGATAGCTAAACACATTTTAGATACCAAACATTTCTGTGACTTTGAATTGCAAGTTCTATATGTGTTAAATAAAGACAAAATATTAGACGCGCTGGAAAAATTGGAAACAGTCCGACGAAACGAAGAAGAACATTCTCCTCCTCAATATGATTTACAATTCACCTCCAGCTTTCCCCTATCTTTTTTATCTGGTGCATCCAAAAAGAGCAGCTGCATGTTTGCAGTTAAGATTTATGAAAAGGTAAATGGCATTATATACATTTCGTTAATTCATTAATATGAAAATTTAAGTTTGAGTGATAAACATTTAAGAATACTGGAACAGTGATAACGAAAAAATCCGTAAACTTTTGCTATTGGTTCATTTGTTACACAGAACTCAGTGGGTATTAATGCCATGATATTAATATCTGAGGTCAAGTTACATTGAGTGTTTCTATTTCGATGAAGAAAAAGTTTTTTCTTCTTTTAAGTATATGAGTGTAATTCCATTAATCGTGATTTCGAACTTTCGGGATTCAAACTTGGCGGAATTTTTCATAAGTATGAGAAACTACCGTGAGTGCAACCATGCGTACCACCTATTAGTCACCTCGTTATTGGAAATGATAAAATAATTCGGTCCATTATCTATGGGTTTATAAAAACCTTTCACCAAATGATTGTTTAGTGCAAAATATGGCTGTTTCTTCTTCTTTCAGGTAAGCTATAAGACCATGAACGGAGGAACTGGATCTGTTTCGTCTGTTTACATTACGAATCTGTATTGTGTACCGGTTTTGCTTTAGGCGGTTTAGAGTACCTCCCTCTTTCGTTTATCATATGAAGAAATAATATAATTATCATTTCAGCAAAGTTGATGAATATGGATTTGAGAGGCCCGACGACTTCGATTATGAAACATATGAGGATTTCATGTCACATTACTTAGTTGTATTGGCAAAGAGAGCAAAGAAATGGACCGATTTATTTGGTGAAGGCAAATCTTTAAAAAGAAACCTCACTGTAAAACGTTATGTCCGAAAAGGAATACCTGGAAGTCTACGCGCTCGGGTAGGATATTTATTATTAAATGATCTCCTTTCATCGCCTTGACGTCGTGGTTTAAAATTCCATTGATTATTAATATCTAGTAAAAGTACTTCATTACCTCTGATTCTAATTGTATGTTTCTGAAGAAGCCACTTCCTGAATAGCGAAACAGTATGTGTTACCATTATGTCATGCAAAGATACTACTAATGTTGTTTAAATTAGTCGAAAAAATACTAAATAAATTATTAATCCCTTTCTTCATTTTATTGCTATATCAGGTTTGGATGTCGATCAGTGGTGCTGATCTCGTACGTGAACGATCCTCCCCCAATTTATATGGTACCATTTTGGCTGGACCGAAGGACGAGTCATTGGTTGACATAGTGAGGACGGACCTCCCTCGGACGTTCCCAGACAATATATTCTTCACAGAAGAAACTTCACGCTTAGAAAATTCCCACCGACAAATGCTTTTTAATGTTCTGGTTGCTTATGGCCACCACAACCGAGAAGTTGGGTACTGCCAGGTAATATACAAAATTCATTCTCTGGGGTTTTACTCCCTATAATTTGTGAATGGTCAACAGCACATTAAACAGTCTCGAAATCAACTAATTGTATTTGGAAAATCTGGAAAAAACAAGTATTTTTGCTTTGATATGTAAGGTTTACACTGATGTTATGTATTTATACCGTATATTTTGCAGTCTTGTTTTTTTTTCTAAAGATAAGTGTGCATTTTGGCTCCAGTAAGCTTCTTGTTGAGTTAATGAAAACACTTGTGTAGCGCAACGATCCCTAGGGTTTTATTAATGAGCCTTTTTACATGCGCTTGCATTAACATTGCAATTTCTCTGATCCGTTTCCATGCATTGTTGAGCTGATACCTGTCTTCCCGGTTGAAATTAGTGGGATGTTTTACTATTTCGATAGCCTCACGGTTCAGTCTGGGGTAGTAACGTGACTATTTTGAGAGATCACGTTGGTTTCTTCCCAATTAACCTTATGCCCAGGCTCCGACCAAGCATGTTCCGCCACGGATGAAAGGTGGAACTGTTTTTTTTTTCATGGACCTTTGGTGTTCTCTTGGAGGTGACACTAGACAGATTTATTAGTGTGATTTACTGCCTATCACACTGCATTCTCTCTGCCGTGTATGAGCATTCATTTTCCTTACTGGTCATTGGAGTACTCATATTCCTTACTGCCTTTTAATGATAGGCTCCTTAATTATCTACTTTTAATGTGCCCTTTTTGTTGTAACATAATTTTTCTCTATACCAACTCTCTCTATGCAATCACCTTTTAATAGTATGTGTGAAAACTTGTTTGTAGACATGGTGCATAACAATGTTTCTAAAAGGGTATATATTGAACATCTCTGACGTAACTGAATAACTGAAACTCTGCTTAAGGGTTAGGGCCCATATTTATTGTCAATCTAGCCTCCAACCATTTTTCAAGGTGTAGGTTGAACAAAATTTGAAGAATGCACATTTTATGCTAGTTTAAAAAAACTTTCATAGATTCCCTGCTATCCACACATTTTTGTCTTCCTTAACCCTTTTAGTGCTAGTGAGCCAATCTATCAGCCCATGGCTTTTTGTTTAATAAATAATTTTTTATTAAATTATTTAGAAGGTAAAAATAAAAAATTAAATATTTTACTTAATCTAAAAGTGCCTGGAGTGTACAAAAATTGATGTTAATAAATATATATAAATGTATAGTATATTGTTTGAATGTGTAAATTAACAAATATACGAAAAAACCCTGGCATTTTTCGCATATACCAGGTGATAGGGGCTGGCACTAAAAGGGTTAACTTGACCTGACACCTCTTGCTGGCTGGGTTGGACTGGTGGGTAAGAGTGTCCGCCTCCTAACCCAAAGGTCATGGGGTTTGAGTCCCGCTCAGGGCATGGGTGTTTTCAAATTGTAATGGTCAAAATCCTTGAATGTAAGATAGGACGGAATGGTCCTAATTTCGGTATAATAAATATCATATTATTATTGCATTCTCCCACTTCTAATATGTATTTATGGTTCTGATAATTTTTCCACTTTAAATTGTTTTAGTTTTAGCATCAGCACATGATTACTTGTTTAAACTGCCTAAAAACTATTTGATTGCAGGGTCTTAATTATATAGTGGGACTACTCCTGCTTGTCACGAAGGATGAAGAAATTGCATTTTGGCTCCTGAAGACTTTGGTCGAGCGTACATTGCCTCAGTATTATATTTGTACGATGGCTGGCCTGATAACTGATATAGACGTCCTTGCAGAACTTGTGAGGTAGAGTTTTGCTATATATGTGATTTCCCATTGCTTGTATTGAATTTTTAATTATTTATTAAAATATTTAATGGTATAATATTGATATTAATATATAGTCTAGAGATATAATATTGATATTTATCTAGTACATGATACAGGACAAATCAATTAAAGTGAGGGATATCCAGAAATAAACATTGCAGAGTGGAGTACATTAAAACACAGTAAATAACCTAATAAACCACCCCGAAACTTTCAAGTCTCACTTAAAAATTAACATCTACTATTAGCATCTTCCTTTACAGGTAACTCACACTTTTTATGTCAAAAACAGAATATGTACCTGAATCAGGCACTTACGAGTTTAACTTAAATTTTTTTTAAATGCCTTAGAATTGTAATTTATGTTCAGTATTTACCTTTGCTGTAACTCCAATTTATCGTAACCCCGAAAATAATAATTTTTATGGCCGACTTTTTGTCAAAAAAGAGGGGGGTCTTATATTTGGTCATTTACGGTGCAAGAAGAAAATATTACACAAAAGTCAATTTAAGGAGTTGGCATATCAGGAAATTAGGAAATCAGACATGTCAATTTCCTTGTATACATGCCTTAGATTTTTTTTTTTGAGCCCATGGTTTTATCGTAAGCAACATTGACAGGTCAAATGTGTAACGTTAGAATTATTTGTACCATTCTCCTCCTCGGGAGTAAACAGAAAAAACCACTGCTCACTTCCAAATTTATGTCTTTATTCTCTTGTTTCTTACTTTCACAATTCCTCCGTACATAACTACCAAACAAACTTTTAAACAATTAACCATTTAAAATTTTACACAACATCAACAACAATAAAACAATAGGCTAGATGTTACAACTGCAACTAGACCATCAGGCATCAGAAAAAATAAAAATATAATTGGAAATTGCCAAGTGTCTGATTTTTGTAGTCTTATGAATGATTTTCACAATAAAATAAAATACACCGTTTTTTTGCTCTACTTTCTGGAACTCTATGTTTAAAGGTTGAAAAAACACGCTGCCTTTTCCACACAAATATTTGTTGTATATATTCCTTTATCACCTTTTTCATCAGTTTCTAAGCAAAGGTTCTTGGGGCTACCAGTTAAATGGAAGCATCAAGAAGTTTGTGCAAATGCAAACCAAGAAGTTTGACATGGGAAGCTTCAGGGATTGATTTTTCACAAAATTCTCAAATTTCATCGCATAGTTTATTCTAGGAATTCTTTTTTTCTAAATGCATTTCCGCAAAGTTTTGAATGAATATTTCTCCGTGGGGGCGGTAGTAGCCTAGTAGGTAGCGTGCTGGACTACAGAACTGGAGGTTCTGGAGTGTCGCCGGTTCGGTTTCGCGTCCCGAAATTGCACCAATTTTCGGGAAAAGCGCCTACAACTTCAATGCACGCAACCTCTGGTGGAAGTCAGCAGTTTCACCAGTAGGCACTGATGGCGCAGATCAAGAGGATCGGTCCAGCATCAACTGCCATAGCTCTGAGCGATAGTGAAGTTCACGGAATCGGT
>WURS02248094.1:0-19471 GCA_011762765.2 Rhinocypha anisoptera | reverse complement strand
GAATTGCTGTGAAATTATTTCCCAATCTTCTACGATGGAAAAATTCCACCAAGTTAAGGCTGAAACCATTTCATATGCTCTTCTGCTTGTTATCTCATTATTTCTGTCATAACTAGTGGTCTTCTTTCTTATGCAGTAAAATTTTTTCATATGCCTACTATAATTGTGACCTTTGAAAGTTCTATTTGACAATTGTTTTTCTTCTTTCCCTTTTGCATGTAGGGCAATAATGTTCTTGTTATTTTCTTTGCCAGTACGATAATGTACTTTGGAAATCACAGTGTGCTAATCAATTGTATGCTAAGACTCCTTTTTATCTTAATTTTTATTCCTCTATCGCTTCTTTCTGCAAACATAGAAGATAAATGCAAATAGTGGTCTCATCTTACTCTTTCCTTTATTCCTGCTTCCTCTGCTTTTGTCATGTCTTGTGACTGCTAATTCTGTTCTCTTCTTTGGAGCATATCTCAAGTTTCTGTCACTGTAATTTATTCATACACCTTGTAAGATTTTTAGGACTCGTGAAGTTCTACTCCAAGTTGTCATAAGATTTCTCTGGGTTCACAATATGTACAATTAAAGTTGGTGGGTTCTTTCTAGTCACTTCTTCAATTTGAGCATATGAATGTCACATCTTGTAGAATAATCTCACAAAACTTTTTGTTAAGCAATATGGCACTAGCAATTGTTTTCTGGAAAGTAATCCATCAGGCACATTGTTTTTGGTCTTAAATCATGATAAGATGATGCCTCTAAGACTTTTTAGGGACAATTTTGTATCCCTATGTACATTTTACCTTTAAGTATTTCAGACAGATTACAATTAACTTCTGACAGATGCAGACACAACAGAGTTAACAAGAAATTGAATGACTGTAGTGACTTTTTGTGAAGATGGATTGTTTGATTATGCTCATCATTCTTCCTCATGGACCAGGTTTTGGATCCATTTAGTACTACGCTCCATATTAGGGTTTTTACTAATCTTTTCTTCAAATCTTTATTTGGGGTCCCTCTCATAAAATCTTTCTTTATCGTAAAGGCCTCTTTTGCTAATGCAATTCTTCGTCTAATATTCATGACACTACGTCCATTTTCCTCTATGATGCTTTACAAATAATTGAACTTTAATATCTGTCCTAATTTATTCCCTTCTAGCTTGATATTCAGCCTAGCCTTCCTACTTCTTTAAATTTTCTCATTACTTTAGTTTTCTTAATCTTAATTTTCAACCCAAATCTCTGACACCGGTCCTGTAAATCATTCAACAAGGTCTGCAGTCCTTTGGCTGAATCACTAACAAGTTCTTGGTGTGACCCCATGGTGGGCTGTGATTAATACTGACAAAGATTTATGTTAATAGTGTGAAATAGCCATCTATGTAACCAGTAATATAAGATGTAACTACAGAGGTCTACATTTTTTATTTCCCCAGTTTTTTTGTAATCCTCATTGTTTGGATGACTAATATTTGCCTAATAATTATTAACAATGTTTCAAATCCATTGCTCTTAATTATTGCATTGGGTTATATTAATAATATTGTTAATAAAACCTATAATTATCCATTAATTCCTATAGTTATTAATATTGGGTTTCATTAGAGATGTCTTGCACAAGGGGAATATGAAAATCAGTGAATGATCTGCCGTGATTGATTTGATTATGAAATTAGGTCCATCTTTAAGTAATAACAATTCAGGCATGATGTTGTGGAATGCTGAAATATTCATAGTGAAAAGAAAGTGAAATTTCACAGAATAAACATTTATTATTACTGTCGTATTATTACTTCACCATCATCAGATACACATGTCTAATAATTTGTTTGTTTTGTCACCCTTGTGATCATTGTGACACTCGTACTACTGATGATTTGTTACACTTGCATATCTAATGACGGCGCAGCAACACCAAAACTTAAGTAAAAATAAATATATACTCTGTGGAAATTTCACTAAATTTCTTTTCACACTTGCATATCTAATGATGGCGAAGCAAAACCAAAACTTAAGTAAAAATAAAAATATATTTGTGGAAATTTCACTAAATTTCTTTTCACTATTAATAGTTCTATGTCGTCATTCCATTGACTGTACAATCCAATATTGGGTCTGCAGGTTACCTTATGTACCAGCTTTTAATTTAATTAACTGATTTTCATTGCAACCTATTATATTATTCTGTAACAATGTGGTCCAACAGATGAACCTGGTGAATTCCAACTGTCTAATTTGGAAGAAACAAATGAAGAAATTTCCTCTGTTGGTGCGGAGAATTCTATTTCCTCAGCTGTGGACATAAAAGTTGATGCCTCCATCCAAGAAGCAAGTTCTGTTCCTTTATTCTCTGTAGAAGATTGGGTCAAAGAAAATGTTGATATGTAAGTATATACATATTTTACATGCATTTAATGTTCATGACACACAATTTTTGAAACAGTTTGTCTCAGATAATGTCTCGAAAACACTCGTATCTTAATGTATAGTTAGAGCTTTTAAAATCATATTTTGTACAAAATATAGAGGACCAGTTTATCAATTAGTAATAATTTGAAAATTACAAAATCTTAGCTCAGTGTTAAAAATGTCACTTCTTGAAGGGGAAAAACAAAGGGCTGTTTAATGAGGAGTGATTTTCACTCCCCCCCCTGCGAGGTAACTCTGCATGGCATTGTCCCTTTTCCATGCATGGCAACCCTCTCCATCATCACAGTTTCCTGCGGACAAGATTTCATCATCAACAAGCTCTCTATGATCCCTATCCAACTCTGAGCAAGGAATGAAACCTGCCTTCTTCGTTAAAGTTTTCCATCATGAAACACCTCCATTCACTGCACTCATGGAAGTAAAAATTGGCACTGCTATTGCGAGAGAATAATAATAAGGGCAGCGTCAGAAATAGTGAAACTTTCATTGTGTGCCACTCACATCTTGGTTACAGAAAATATGAACTTGAGACATGTTTGTGGGAGGTGGGCAGTGGCTGCTCATACCCGAACAACTGGACATACAGAAGGGACAGATGCTTTCCCGGAGTATGGTATTGGTGAAGGCTGTTTGAGTGCTCCACCGGCTCAAACTCTGCATAGCTGCCAACATTATGATGGAGTCATCCATCATTGTCAAACCCTGATGATGGACAACTTGCCCATCGAAACATTGGCAGCAATGCAGTTTGACCCGATGGAGCATCCAAACCTTTGCCAATTGGACATATATTTGATTTGTTCCTCAATGTGAAGTGTTTTCCCTATCTTCGCTACAGTTATACCTAGTGCCATCTGACTTTCTGTTCCATAATTTGAAGGAGCACTTTTGTAGAAAACATTTTTCGTTATCATAAGCAGTATTATGTGAACTTAACATGTTTCATAAAGGGCCTTGAGTTTTCCTGGCAAATAAATCCTAGATAGCATTGGGGTGAGTCTCACTCTGAGACTCTCCCTCAGGATGATAGAAGACTAAGCCTTCAAAGCATCAATACCATCAATGCCATTAACTGGTAGGAAGCCCAAGAAGCATATAGTTAACATATTTCAAATTTCAATGGCTATCCCCGAAGCAAAACTGAAATCAAACAAATGTAACGTGTACCATATTTATGTACTTTATACGTTAAAGTAATTAATGTAATGTAGCTGTATTAATATTTCAATGTCATCCTTTTTTTATTTCACTGCTTTAGGAAAATGCCTGGTTGCAACATATTAAAGATGCTCGAAAACCATTTTTCCATAATGGTTTTTCATGAAGCAGCCATGCTGATAGTAAATCTAAAACCTTTAGAAGATGGCCAAGATGCCAGGAAAGATAGGATTGTTGATAGCATCGAGTTGAAACCATGTCTTGCATGTAAGTGGTGAAAATGTGTACATTTTAATGTGTATAAATTAGATATACAGGTAAAGTGTATATATGATGAAAATAATTGTATGATAAATAAAGCTTTCCTTGAGAATGTGTGGCATATGAGGCACATGCAAGATGATGGCTGTATATTTTGAAAAGAAAATTATTGTAACACAATATACAAATCTCATGCTAATTTCCAACATGAATTCCTCCATTTCTTATGCATGTTGGAGATGTTTTCTTCGTGCCCTCTTCATGTGATGATGTCACCTGTGATACCAATCGTGTGTTGACAACTCTTTTCCCATTGTCATCTTTGCTGATCTCCTGGTCAGAAGGAATGGGAAGTAACAGAGTGCTGGAATACTTTTCTAGTAGAAACAAAAAGCCAAACAGATGCTCAAAAGAATCAAGTCCTCAGTGTTTTGCGGTAGTCATATAGTTTGGGGACAATATTTTAATGGGGGAAAGCAATTGAAAGTCTTCTTGAAATACAGATCAAACAATGGGGTGAACTCTGCCAGCCAGGGTACCATTGTCGTTCATTTTCCAAAATTTTCTGAAGAATTAACAGTGTTTCTCATACCATCGAGCTGAAAAATACCCTCAACTCTATCTCAGATTGAATCTCTGTCTGGAAGCTCAAGATCGACCCACTTAAGTCCAAGGCTTTATCCTTTGCTTTACGTGACCATCCTGTAAAATCCTCCCATTCCTTCTCTGGTTACACAATTCTAAAAGTTTCATCCCACAGCGTCCCTGAGTCATTTTCGACTCCAAAATGACCTTTGCCCTTAAGAGAGATTTTCTTCCAAAACAGTCTCTCTTGGGACTCCTTTTAGTCCAATCGGAATAGGTTATTTTTCAGTAAATAAATGGATAAACGATGAAATTTTTTACACAAATAAAAAGGATGATTTAAAAAACTTTTGCATCAATAGGGAGCACAGATCATGTTTATGAACAAAATTATGGCCATGACATTCGAAAAAACTTTTTTGGTCATAACTTTAAAACTATGAGTGCTAGAGAAAAAGTGTAAATTAGGCACTTGTAGAAGATTAAAAAACAAAGAGAATGAGGGTATCGCAATACATTGGTACAAATAGTTTATTGTAAAAGTGTAAACAAAGAAAAAATAATGCACTTTTCTTTTGGGCAAAGTTACAGTTGAAATCGGCCAGTAATCTAATTTAAAAAATAAATTTTGAATTATATAAATTTCCTCCAATTCCTTAATTCCAAACTTTAATAGTTTCTGCAAAATTACCAATTAAACAAAAAATTGATAAAAAGAACCTGTTTTCACCCTTTGATATGAACACTTTATTACAGAGAATCATTTTCTCAAAATGGTCACAATCCACGAAACCTCTAGTATAAAAAACTTTTAAAAATTTCAGTATCTTGAAATTGAGCTTGAAACTTTGTCTTTTAATCTTCTACAAATGCCCAATTTATACCTTTTCTCAAACTTTTTTTTTAAGTAGTGAGCAAAAACAGTTTTTTTGAAATTGTCATGACCACCATTTTGTATATAAACATGATCCACACTCCCTTTTGGTGCAAAAGTTTTTAAAATCATCCTTCTTACCTGTGCACCAAAATGTCATCGCTTATCCAATTTTTTCCGATATCTGGCGATTTTTGATCCTTCTGGGATATTCAGACTGTTTGTAGATTGTGATATTAATAATCCATTAGATTTTAAAAAAATTTGCTGGCTGTGTTCTCACAACTCTGGAGTACTGTTCATCTGCCTCATCTTCTGCATGCCCCTCCAACCTATAAATTCTAAACAGGCCACTCAACTTTTTCCTCACTATGATCCAATATTGGGTTCCCACCCTCCAAAATCTCAACACTGAATCATGTGACAGCTTAGGTATCACTTCCTTACAACTGTGGCAGACCTCAAATTTGTTCATGGAAACATGAATGGCCGGTCCAGATTCACCAAACTCCTCCCCAACTTTTGTGCATAAGTACACTCTTGCAAAACCCATAATTCCATCTGCCCACCTGTTGTATCTCCATGACCAAGAGAACCCCACCTACCATATTTCACAACCCTTCAACTGTTTTAGTTAGTGTGCAGTCACAAAGATGTTGGTTGGCAGACTGGCTGCAAAAAATCCTACTAGTATCTACCTAAATACACACACATTGGCATCTATTGGAAGTTTGTACTGCTACTTAGGTTTCAGTGGAATATTCAGATTCTTTGAAATTTTGGCTAGCACTCTCCTACTTTTGTCATTTACATTATTGTGATCTCTCCTTTCAGATGATTATGATCGGTGCCTAAATTTAGTTTTGAACATAATCCTGAAACGACTGCCATCAAATCTCCTGTCTTCAATGTGCTCATCAACTGAACAGCTGCCCAGTCTCTTTGAATTCCTGAAGCAAGAATTTTTGGATATGAATCTGCTGCTGCTTCAGTTGTATGAAATGATGAGGGCTTCACCTGTAAGGCTGAAAAGTGAAGGGTAAGTATCGTGTCTTATATATATGTCACACAATGGAGTAATAACATCAGGCCAATTAATTCATGCATGCAAATATTTTGGCATTGACATTAAAACTACATCATGGCTTTATCTTAAAGTTTTTCACTTCTTCAATTCTATTTTTTGGGGCAGATATTTATGCAGTATCTTAATTTAGATTGATAACAGTAAACCTTGATCCCTTGGCTGTTCTACCATAATATGCAGTCCTCTGTCATAGACGAGGGTGCAAAGTAATCTGCAGAGGAGGCAATTGAACTTAAACTAAGGTCAATCTGTCTGTGCAAATATGAAAAAACATGTCCTAGATTGCAAGTACCTTAACATGTTGATGACTGGCTATTTAATTTCAATCTAGTTCCCTAGGGTATGTGATTGTTTCTTAACCTATTGTTTGTTACTGTACTAAAATAGATGTAGCATTTTATTAGTTAGCTGATTTTGATAGAATCTGAAATGTTTTTCTCACATAAGAGATCCTAGTATTTTTTTGTATGAGATTATATAAAGCATGCCCCCTTGTGCAGAGGAACCTTGCAGAATGTACAGATGTAGTGAGCTTCCTTCCTTTTTCAATAAACTCTGCACACCCATGATGGATATTTCCTCTTTCCCTTCCCTACTCTCTTCTCTAGAGCATGCCTTCTCATAATCTCGACAAGTGATCTTGATGAGGCACTCACTACATCACTGACTCCTCTCCTCATCAGTGTTATCTCAGGTAGATGGTGGCACTTCTCCCCTCCTCACTCTGAGCCTTGGCCACCCCCAAAATATTATATGTAACTCAGACGACTATATTTGTTCTAGTATTTGTACAGTACAAAAGAATTAGGTAAATAAAGCACAGTTGATTAAACGCTTGGTTACCCAACATTCAATTTTAAATTCCTAGGCTGCCAAATATGTATGTAGATCAACATTTTGGCATGCGACTGTGGCGAATACGTTCATATACATATGACCACCCCCTTTGTACCATCCCTAAACTCTCTCCAAATTTTATAGCTCTTCCTTTGCAAAAGGGTGTGAAAGGTCACACTTTACTATTGTGCCAGAATAGGGTGCTCAGTGGCAGTACCTTTCATGATGGTTCACAACCCTCGAGAAAGTTTGATGAAAGCATTCCATCCATCGAGATTTGTGAAATTCTCTTCTGATCCTCCCTCATCATTTTTCACAGTTGTTGCAGAGTTCTGGTAGAATGCTGGTTATAAATAAAAGTATTTACCTACTGTTTGGTATCAAATTAATCATATTTATTTTCCTTGATAATTTCTGGAGTTTATTTTTTGATATATTTCTGCATGAAATATTTTGACTTCTCAGTCTTCAGACTTCTCAGAAATATTTTGACTTGGAGTGAATCACTAACCTCAGTTGGAGGGAACCAGGCTATACGGTCAATAAGGGTTTTCCAGGGTCCACTACCTGCTAAACCTCGGTCGGAAATAGAAGGGAAGAGTGCTGCCATACTGAAAGAATGAGGCTGCTTCAGCTGAGGGGTTAAAGACCATCTTAAACAATGAATGATCACTTGCATGATCTTGTGGAAAACAATATCACCCAATATGACAGGATCTTGTAAAAAGAAATTAGAAAATGTTCTGATATTTTTCTTGGCATGCATGCACTCAAGATGCATTGGCCATGTTTGTTACGTGAGATAGGGATAGGCCACTTTGTAGATAAAAATACATATTGCTTATAGAATAGTACTGTGACAAAGGGAATTTGAAAACATTAAAGTAGATTGATTTTAAAAATATTGTGTGTGTATGTGTGAAGTTATTTAGCTGAACCTTGCAGGAGTCAAATTTCTAGAAGTGGAAAATTGTATGTTATTAAAGTGTTGGTATTAAGAGCCGTGTACAACATCTGCACAGTTGTTTGCGTTGTGAAAACAGTGGATACATGGTTGGTGGGACTCAAATCCCTTGTATGGAGACTCTCCCCTATTTAATTCACGAACTTAATTCTCCTTTGACTAACCATTTATAGACTTCCAGATCAGTGGGTTAAGTAATTCAACATTATTGCATTTCTAGTTGTTCATAATTGGATGCATTTATAAATATATTTTCTCATGAGTTACTAATTCTCAAACAATATATCCTTACATTTCAGCATTTCATTCATGATCTCATGTGCGAAGAAATTATTGCTCTTTGAAGTTAACATTAACTTGCTGAATTGGAACAGAAGTGGTGTCATGTCAGAGGATGTTCAAGCAAACAACTTAATTGGCAAAATGAGGTAGGTGTATAAATGATACATTTTGTTCTTATATGTTTTGTTTTTCTTTACTAATATTTATTTATCATTCTTTCAGGGGTATGGACCTGCACTCCATTTTTCAGTCAATCACATGTGATGAGCAATATTTGCAACATTTTTACAATGGTGTATTAAATTCTGTGAATAATTCTTAAAAATATTTTTTAATTGAGGTACTTTTAGATACTTCTAGTACTGTCATCTTTCTGTCTTTTTAGCATGATTATTTATATTTTTTATGTTTTTATGAATTAAGATACTTCTTTCCTCACACATATGTTTAAATGAATGTCAATAAAGATTTTTACAGAAATAAATCCCAACTCCCTTTACTTTTCAATACTAGTATTTCATGTCTTTTTCAAGTAAAAATGTACATCCAGTTCAATATGTCAAAAAGAGTAGTCATTAGACAATTGCGTTTTGGAATTTATCCTTTTTTTTCTTGAATCAAATAAGACAATGTGTGTTTGTGTGGATAATTGAAAAGCAAAAACTTCATCCAGGTATGTATAAGGAATATATTGCAAAAAGTCCATTTTCCTTCATTCCCTACTAACCATGAGAATCCACCATTTCAATTGGTCACTTCCTTTGCTGACTTTAAATGACCCTTAAACCAGAGTTTGGGGATTACATGTTTTGTGATTGCAGGTATATGAAAAGTGTCGTTTTGATGCATTTAACTCAGCATATATTGCAAATATCTTTTACCCACTATCCAAAAAATAACTCAATGCCAACCACACCTAGAATAACACTGTTAGCATACCAAGACAATTGATAGTTCTGTCGGTTTTTCAATTTTTATTTTTGGAATTGATTGCATATATGCATATTCAAATCTCTTGTATTCCTGTTTTTTGGTATTGTATCACTATCCTTGCATTGTAAACATCCATCTTTTAACAAATTTATTTCTTTACTTGCTCACACAACACTAGGTGAATAAGAGTGGACTATTGTCCTATTTTTGGGAATGATAATGAAATCATGCCCTAGTACATTGATGGCGAATCTATGACATGCATGTGTTAAAGATGGCACTATTGAACTTGTTTTGGGTGACACATCAATAGAGAAAAAATATTTTTTTCCTAAATGTACATTTTTTGTTTATTTTACACATATTTTTGTTAATTTTTCCATGTTAAATGGCATTTAAACATGCACCTAAAATGACTGAATATAAAGCCCCGTTTTTTTATGAAAGGTTGGCGGGGAGGGTACCATGAAAGTTAACACACCTTTCGTTGCACATATTTATCCAAAAAATAAGGATATTGGAATACACAAATTAAATTTATGCATTGAAGCAATAAATACAATGGCATTGCCTAAAATGATTGAAATGTTCTTGTTATTACATTATTTTATATTTTGGGTTATTATTTTTAGAGCTTAGTGTAATAAAAAATTCTGAATCAAAAATAGAAACGTTTATTGACGATTTTGTATTGGGTCAACAGCATTGAACAATTTTCCTACGCTCAAGGCAAGCATTTTCTGCAAGTGACGAACAGTGTGTTTGGTTTCTCCAGTGAGAGATAAACCATCTGCTAGACCTGACTCGACCATTCTGCATAAACAATAGTAATTGCAGGAAAAGTTCTTGGGTTTTGAATATACTCATTTGAATAATTAATGAATATACTCGATGAAGAATTAAAAAACTTCCTGCAATCTACTCGCTGGTAAAATCTAAACTGGAGAAAAGTAGCCATGGTATTCAAATCTGACTAATCCTAGAGTATTCACTTTTTCAATGTGTATTCAATTTTCACAGAAATTGTTACACCATCTTTCTGATTATTCTGATCAGTAATTTATATTTCCGAATTAGTTCATAAACCTGTGTATTTAACCCTGGGACTTCATTTGTAGACAACAATTTAAATCGTAGTAAGTAAATTTAATTGCCATTTTTGTGTATTTTTAATTGCTGTTGATAGTATTGTAGTTACTCTTTACATCTTGTTTTGATCAAGTCACAGTTTTGATTTATTTGCTCAGTTACACCATCACTCGGGCACAAAAATTAAATGGAAATCCTATAGATTCCTTCAAGAAAATAAATTCATTTTATGTAAAATAAGTAATGGTTTTAATTTTTCTCCTTTCACATCAAGTGCAGTGCTTATGGAAAAGGCACTAAGTATTTCATTCTATATAGCATAGTGGAATGAAATGTAAAACTTTGCAATGCCACATAAAAGGTTGATTGAACGGATTGGTTTCTATCACGTCGTGACGTGAGGTTCATGGAATTTGCCCGCCTTGGAATATATGCAATTGAAAAAAAAGGGAGGAGGGTGGGAGCCAATTGTCTTATAGATCAGGTCCGATGATTGGTGTACAAGTAGTGCTTACATAGTGGGTCCAACATAATTCATAGTGACTAGCTGAGTACCTTACATTCCGTTTCCGGGTTTTCTAGCATGCACATGGTGAAACTATTTTTTTAAATAGAGAAGTTAACTTTATTTTCTGACATAAGCTACTTGAAAATTACCCTAAAGTATTCCAGTTGTTTTTCACGTTGCGATGTAACAAAAATGTTATAAATTCAACAAAAAACGTTCAAAACGAGCGTTTTTCTACACCACGACAACCGTTACTTAAAACGAACCGCTGCAACACGCTCCACAGCGTTGCCATATTTCTATGAGTATTTAACATTTTACGTGAAAGGCGGCACTGAAAATTTTAGTGCAAAGATAAACAACAAGGATTTACTGGACATTATACTACTTATAGACGGGTGGGAAGTAAAGTATGAGAATTTTCAGAACAGTCCGCCAGAAATCTCTGAGCCAATGACTAGATAGGAAAATGTCACGTGATTGAGCAGACAGCAGAACTTCGGGAAACGTGTGACAAATAAATTTAAAGTTGTATGATTTATTATAAGTCGAAAAAATGACCGTGAATGGAGCTTATAACCTAATTCTCGAACGAAATATGTATAATGATACTATGACCATAAATTGTTAATTTTTCTGCATTAAGTCACACCTATTTGTTGACTTTCTTCCTTTTTGCACACTATAATGTCATTAATATTAAGCATCTTTAGGAATGTGAACATTTGTTTAAACTGCATCCCAAAAAAACTGGAGAGTATGCAGAAGTACGTGTCTTGGTATATATTCTGCATTGTGACGTTATTGGCAAGAAAATTAACCATCCACTACATTCAGGTAAGATATAAGATAACATTAAATCAATTCACCCTAAAAATTTTCAAAAGAATATGACGAATTAGTATTATATATATTTTAAATACGTGAAAAATTGGCTAGTTGGAGAAGACAACCAACGAAATTGTAAATGTGATGTGAAACTTAAGAAATCGAAGTGTCAGCAAATTTCCATACCCTAACCCATTCCTTTGGAAGCCTCGTGTTTACTTGAGTAAAAACTAGTATCTAGTTAGTTTGAACTGGCCGAAAACCAGGGCATTCCGTAAGTATTTTTTTACGATGTAAATTGATATAGTGGCTACAGAGACTAATCATGTAGCACACTTGTGCATCAACATCCTCTAGGATATTCGTATTGATCTTATTTTACCTATTAACAATAAAGAGATACAATAATTTGTGTTCAGAAATTTGGATGTGAAGAGGCAGGCTAGGCTCAATAAAAAAACAATCCTCGGTCATGGTAAATTTTATGTCAGAGCACCTCAACTTTTCCCGAGGGAAATTTGAAGGGGTTCAAGGAAAGGTGGGCCTGTAAGTGGGAGCAGCTGCCGTTAATATTAAATGGACACGGTGGTCACAGCAAAATCTGTGGATCAGTGGAAGAAGGTACGTACATAAATGCTGAAATTGAAATATTAGGGTGACTCTTTAATACCTACACAATTGTTTTGTCCGTGCAGGCATGGAAAGACCTTAAGAGAAAAGTAAGAGCTAAAAATGCTTGCATGCAAGAGGAAAGAAACAAAACAGGGAATGTTGGGGTGAGTAATCACCATAGCAATGGGTTAAATAGTGAACAACATGTGACTACTTTTACATTTCTTTGTAGGGAAGTGCACCACCACTAAATCAAATGGATGAGATGATATTATTCATAATAGGGTCAGCGACATCAACTGCTATTATCGACACCCCCGTAGGACAAGTGGAAACCACCCATGCAAGTATATTTCATCTTATATGATTTGGTTACTATTTTGGAACTGTTATGATATTGTTCTTCGTCCTTAACAGGGCACACCAATTGGAATTGATGAGGAAGATATCCTGCCAATTCCTATTTCAGACTTATTTATTCCGGGTTTTTTACACTTTGCGCAAAGCCTTTGACTGTGTGGATCATAGTATCCTCGTTGACAAGTTAAACAGATATGGAATATCTGGTATAGCTAACCAATGGGTTAAATCTAATCTCAGTGAACGCACTCAGGTTTACCTAAATTGTACATCAAAAAAGCTACTTGTTTCCAAAGAAGTTCCTTAAGGCTCTTTTTGGCCCCTTGCTATTCCTTTTATATGTCAATGAACTACCTGCCTACCAAAAATCAAGTGAGTTTGTCATGTTTGCTGATGACACTAATCAACTGATAGAATATACTCACAACACACTCTACTGTTGATTCCATTGTAAATTGGAGCTTAGAAAATAATGTTCTACTCAACAAAAAGAAATCTTCATATATTCAATTTCATCCTTATCAAAAAAAGTACAATTCAGTTCACTCCTTAAAATAAATGGCTCAATTCTATCTGGTTCTAGTAATATTAAATTTCTTGGTCTTCTAATTGATGAATGCATGAATTGGGAACCTCATACTGATTCCATCTGCTCAAAAATAGCATTTGGATGTTACCTGCTGAGACGTATCATGCCAATTACTAATTTTGAGACAGCGATGTATGTGTACTATGCTACTACATTTATAATATATAAATGTGTTAGTAAATATAGTATAGTGTTGCTGCCTGGGGACATTCGTATCATTCAATGAGGGTCTTTAAACTCCAAAAACGGGCGGTTCGAATTCTAGCAGGTGTGGGAAAATCCCATAGCTGCTGGCCTCTATTAAGGAACTTCGTGTTTTAACCTTTCCTTCCATTTGCATCTACTATTCCATATTATATGTGAGGAACCATCATTCAACCCTAAATTTAAAGGTGAACATGGATATTCATAGCCATGACACCAGACAGAAGAAATACTTCAGACTGATTACCCATAACACGACATTGTACTGCAAAAGCCCTGTTTATTCTGGAGTGCTGTTTTTTAATTCGTTACCACCAGAAATAAAAGAAATCAAATCGCTCCCACACTTTAAGGTAAAACTAAGGAAATATTTGAGTTTTAACTCCTTTTATTCAATCCCTGAATTCTTAAATTAGTAATGTCAATATAATAAACAAAAAAATTGGGCATCATTGAATATGTGATGTATAATTTTCTATGTATTATTTGCAAAATATGATATAATCTGTATTTCATTTAATGACAGCTTTTTGTATTTGATGTGTTCTATACTAGTGCTCAACTAGTCCTGGGATTAATAAAAATTATTACTA
Organism: Rhinocypha anisoptera; assembly: GCA_011762765.2. Taxonomy (NCBI): domain Eukaryota; kingdom Metazoa; phylum Arthropoda; class Insecta; order Odonata; family Chlorocyphidae; genus Rhinocypha; species Rhinocypha anisoptera. The sequence goes on along the minus strand of WURS02248094.1, from coordinate 5,278 downwards.
TCTTAAAACTGATGAAACATAAGTTGATTTTTGATTGAATTTAAATTACAAAATTCCCTTGTCCACTTTGCAATCTCTTTTACTAAGACTTAATTCATTTTTAAATACATACAACGGTGAGCAGTGTTGGATTTGTCACACAGTTTGGCATGGACTAATTTTCCACTAATTCAATGTTCTTTTTCTTTTAGGCCATGTAATTGTGACTGCTTGAATCAAGTGTGTGTGTCTAAATATCTCTGCAAACAGTTGAAAATTGTCCAAATGATGGTGAATTACTCATTGACAACATTGTTATAATTAACATAAGTAAAGCATTAACTTTTTTTCTATTAATAACACTGGACAAATTATCAGGATACTTATCCACAGTGTCCCTAAATGTCAAACTAATCTTTCCATGTACACTATTGTTTGCATGTTAATAAATAAAAATTAATCAATAAAGGCTTGTAGCAAAGGAATAGTAATTATTTAAATACTAATTGAATTTATGTTGGTATTTAACTAATTATCTGTTAAAATAAAAATGGGTTTTACTTGCTGACACCATTTTACCTAGGCAAATTATCTATTAATGATATCTCTTTGATATCTCTGAGCAACCGCTAATCGTTCTCCTTGTAATACTGGATTCTCCAGCCTAGCACCCTGTTCCATTTCAATGTCAGGAAGTGGAATTCTGAAAAATAACTTGCATTGGGTGTAATAGTGCTTCTGCAAATAGAATGACCTCAGTACAGGAAACTTAAAAGTAAATGGAAAATGTAGCTGTATGTAATGAAGATGAAAATGCTTGGTTTTTCCACATGAAATTTTTTTATTATTTACGACCTAGGTTTCGACTTGCAAAGTCATCTTCAGCAAAAGCCAAGTGTTTTCATCTTCATTATGAATCGCTTCCACAAAGTAACGCCTGAAAATACCCAATTTAGCTGTATGTAGTTATTCATAGTCATCTATGCACAGCGTTGGTAATATGAACGTACTTCTCCAACGCGGCCTCAACTATCTCCCTGGCAGGCAACCAGTTCCTCACGGTGTCCACAACCTCAACAAACTCCCTGCCCACCAAGTCCACCGCCTTCATGAACTGCTCCGTCTCATCCCAAGGCCCCCTGATTCAACCTCCCCACCCTCGACCCAATGTCCTTGTGGATCCTGTAGCTGCGAATTCAAATGGTATGTTGAATTACACACAGTCGAGGCAGCAGAATACAAATGAACAGCACATGGGAACAATTTAAAATTAATTTTAACTGAAATTTATTTTTCAATTTTGTTATTAATATATTTTTTATGATATCAATTAAAAATTTAAAGTTCCACTCACCCAGTGATTGATATTATGCATGAACCTTTGTATGAACTCATCAGAAATGATATCGGTAAGATTCATGCAAGATATGCAATCACGAAAATAAAATTGGACTTCTGCACGGCACATGACATTGGATAACTACAAGCTAAAGCGGGAGAAGGTCAACTTATACACGCTGCATTATTTCATGCAAAATCCCATGCATGATTTCCTTGGAGATGATATTTACATGCATGATGGGATCAAGTGATTGAGTTTGACCTGATACGTTGCATTGGCAGTTGATTAAGTGTCTGAATGCTAAAGTGGGAGAAGGCCCACTTATAAAGTGCATAACATTATGCATCAACTCCTTGGACATGATATTTACATGCATGATCACTTGGGCAGCAAAGGAATGGATGCAGCCATGCAGAGTCAACCAATTTTTAGATTGAAATGCTAACTTATTGTTGAAATTGTTAGTTCCTTCTCTGCTCCAAGGTTAAAACAAGACAACAATCTTAAATTTGAATAATGTATTCTTTATAAGTTTGAGCATAGGTTGCGTAGTTGCCACAGAACAGTCACCAAAATAAATTATAATCTAAACAACCATACTAGAAGGGCATGAGCTGTAACAGGTGGAATAGTATAGATATTTGGGGGAAGCATGTTGGTGGAGAATGAACTTGGTGGTAGAAGGATATTAGACGGAGAATAGGCTTAGCAAAAATGGGCATGAGATATATAAATAAAGTCTTTAACTTACTTGTGATGAGGACATTGAGATGGAACAAAATATAGAAAAATTCTTATCACCTGATTTGTAGACTTCGAGAAAGCATTTGATAAGTTAAAGTACGAGGGCCAACCAGAAAATAACTGTTTTTCTTTTTTAAATGGAGTTTTTATTGAAAAATATTTAAACTTTCAGGAAATGTTCTTGACAATATGCATTAATTTTTCGACATAATCTCCAGTGACTTCAATGCACTTCGTGTACCGAGAAATAAGCTTTGAAATCCCCTCCTCAGAGAAGCTTCCCACCACCTCCTTGGTCCAGTTTCTTTTTTCACTTCCTCGTCACTTGTGAAACGTTCTCCGGCTAATCCCTCTTTAATTTTGGTGAACAAATGAATGTCTGAAGGTCAACATTCCTCTTCTCTTGTTCTTGATGGCTCAAGGAAGCTTCTTCAGGGTCTCACTGTACCGGGAGGCGTTAATTGTTTCTCCTCGAGGCAAAAAGTCATTCAGGAGAATTCCTTTTTGGTCCCAGAAAACAGAGGCAATGATCTTCCTGGTGGACTTGACAAATTGTCAGCATTGTTTACTTTTGCCACCAGTTGGTTCGTGACAAGTGAGGTTCTGTGCCATTCCCACTTTCTTTGTCCTCAAGTGAATGTCTTCCCACCTCAAATTCACGAGCCCATCTCCTCACCATTGACTCACTCATTACACCCTCTCCATACACAGAAACAAGCTGTCGATGAATTTCAACCTACTTGAAACCACGGGCATGAAGAAATTGATTCACTCCACGAACAACAACTCGAGATGGAACAGGCACCGAGGTGGCGGGATGCAACGTCAAGGGCTCCATTTCAACGACTTGTTGTGACCAAGTTTTTAAGGATGTATTGGCTATTGGCTATAGGCTATATATTGGCCTGGTGAAAAGTTACTGATTCGATACCAAGCAATAATTATGATTTTTGCTATATTTATGAAGAGCATCTGAATCAAGTTGATTTTAGTTAGTTGTTATTAGTACTTTATGTATTTTTTAGGCAGATGGACTCGATATTCACATCAATTTTAAGCTCAATGGACCCTCTTTTGACTTCTGAGTCCAACCTATGGACTTGAAATATTGAAAATTGTACAGCTCAAATTTGTTTTTTTGTGATTCTTTCTTTAAACTAACCGATATGTTTATAGGAAGCAGATTTATTGTAAAAATTATTTATTTCATGATCATAAATGGAAAAAACAAACTTATTTCTTATGCCATACATTCTGGTAACGTCACATATATTCATACGTTGTCAGCACTGCACTATGAAGGTGGACGGTAACTCGTCAGTTTTTTCGAATGGAAATAAAACTTTGTTGTTTTAGCTATGAACAATAAAATATACTGTACTTATAATTGATTGAAAAGAAATGTGAAGTGACAAGCAGTACTCTTGGAAAGGACTGAGAGTATGGTATATCAACAAAGGATATCACAGAGTCGAAATGAGTGCGACGTTGCCACGTTTACGGCTTGCAATTGAAGAAAAGCATGGAGCAGCTGCAATTTATTATAAATATTTTGTGTACTATTCTCTGATTGATTTAGACCCTAACAGACCAAAACGGAACTTATTTTCTGGATGACACTCGTAGCCTAAATTAATTGAAGTGTAGCAAAAATTCAGAGTGGAATGGAAGGTTAGGTATCTCATCAGTAACCTTTATATGGCTCAAATCGTGTAAGTAATGGTGACAGACGGGGAGTATGGATGGGCACAGTTAGACAGGGAGGTAAGACACGGGTGTCCGCTGTCAATTGTGCTTGTACTCAAAGATGGTAAAAGAGGCATGGGAAACTGTGAAGTCAGGTGTAATGGTCGGTGGGGAACTCATTAAATCAAGTCAGATTCGCCGAGGACCAAGGCAGTGTCCACGATGATGAAGGTAGTAATTCAGCCAAAGGATTGGTAGAACCTGTTGAGTGCTTTACAATGTGAGAGTTTTGGCATGGAAATTAATATTAAGAAAACAAAAGTAAGGAGATTCTCAAGAAGAAAGATAGCTACGCTTAATATCACACTGAAAGGGCAGAAATTGGGACTGATGGAAAAGATTACTAATTTGGGAAGCGTCACAGATGAAAATTAACGTGGTGACCGGGAGATCAGGCAAAGAACAGCATTGGCACAAAAGAGGCCTTTACGAAAATGAAGGGGCTGATGACAGAGGGACCCTAAATAAGCAATTGACAAAGAGATTAACTAAATCCCAATACGGAGCATAGCATTATTAGTATCTAATAGCTGGTCCATGAGGAGGAAGAATGATTGGAGCATAGATTGGAGGCTTTTGAGAGAGATGTGGGTCTTCTGCATCTACCAGGGTGACCTGAGAAGTTTCCGACCTCAACGTGAAGATGGCAGCACTAGCAAATAAAAGCTAGAGAATTTCGTTGCTCATCTGTTGACAGTTACTCACCAAAGTTTCAGCCATTTTGGATGTGCAGTTGTTATGTAGCAGTCGTTTGATTGAGTTGATGTGAGTGCTTTTGTGACGATGGACAACATCGGGTATCGAACTGTTATTAAATATTTGTTTCTGAAAGGAAATACGCCTATGCAAATCACAGATGAGTTGGATTCTGTGTAAAGGGACACTGCACCATCATTAACCACAGTGAAATTTAAATATGGCCATAAGAGCTTGGGAGACGATGAACATTTGGGATGCCCAAAAACTCCAACTACCGACGAACACATCGCCAATGTTCACCAAATGGTGCTGGATGACCACGAATAAAGTGAGAGAGATAGCAAAGGTTATGAACATGACAAAAGAATGTGTTTGTCACACATCAAATAAACATGTAGGCATGAGAAAGCTGTCCGCGCATTGGGTGCCGCGTTTGCTCATGTTAGACCAAAAACGTGTTCAATGAACATTTCAACGCTCTTTTGGCACAGTTTAGGCACAATAAAACCGAGTTTTGGATCTGATTAATTACTGTAGATGAAACTTGGATACACTATTATATGCCCGAAACAAAAATACAGTCCAAACTGTGGACTGCACAGGGTTCCAAAAAATACAAAAAACTTTTCGGCTGGGAAAGTGATGGCGACTGTTTTTTGGGATAGTCATGGAGTTATTTTAATTGATTATTTTCAAAAAGGAAAAACCATTACAGGAGCATACTACGCATCATTACTTGACAAGCTGAAGGCAGAACTTGCGGAAAAA